>VYXF01009199.1:1724389-1761253 GCA_013397295.1 Polioptila caerulea | reverse complement strand
AAAAAAAAAGAAAAAAAAAGTAAGAGGTAGTGGTCTATTTTCCACAGTGGAGACTAATCACTAATGGAGAAAGGTTCTGCAGAGATCCAGACATCTGTGCTGGTGCCTGTGCTATTCATAAACACTCCAGGAAAAAGAGACAATGAGGCAATAAAGTCTGCTAATATCACTGAATATTTACACAGAACAATTCAATGCATATACATCTGAAACCATGCCCTTAGGGAAAAAAATAATACAAACTTTGCATACACATTGATGGCTCTGAGTGAGCAATTAAAACTCAGGAAAGAGATCTTGATTTCACTGTGTGAAAATATTAGCTCAATGATCAGTAGTAAGGCAAAACTAAAAATATTTGGAATTCTTAAGAATAATTAAAATAACTGAGTGGGGTTATTTTGGGGTTTTTTTAGAGAAAAAAACCAAACTTGTTCCACTATTCAATTCAAAGGCCCTCACCTTGAAAGAAATTTAGATATATGACTCCTCTATTAAGGAATGGATATAGTAGTTTTAGAAGGAAAAGGCAGGAAGAAAAGTGACAGGAATAAACGAGTTTTAGACAGTAAGGAACCATTCCCTGTGCAAGGAACAACTAGACAGAACTATAATATTCAGTCTGCTAAATTGATACAGGGAGGAAATAGACTAGGAGATGCAGCAGAGATATGCAAAATCATAAATGACTGGGAGATTATGAATGGGGAAATATTTGTCACTCTCTTTTCAAATATAAACATTTGGGAGCATGAGATGAAACCAACAGTGGAGCTCTCTGGAACAACTAACTTTGAATTTCAAGAGGCATCAAAAGCTTCTGAAAGCAATTTGAAACTCACAGAAATTAATAGGAAACTTCCCCATTGAGAGCTATTACACATGAAAATACACTGCCTCTTTGACAAATTCATGGTCTGCAAATTCATGGGTGTACTGGAGACCATTCCAGTAAAAAAAAATTACTTTTCCTAAGTTTTTCCTCATGCACCAATGCATCTATTATTAACCATCATCACATACTGCATTTCAAGGCTTTTGCTTTGATGACTGTCTCAATACTTCTAACAGCTGGTATATTTTTTAACACTATTTCCAATTCTTTGTGAAATAACAAATTCTGCCATTTGTCTATCTGTTCCTAAGCTGCTTCTGGTTTTATCAGTTCCCTAACAGAAAACTTAAAACCATTATTACCAACATTTTTAGGTGAGTCTATAGAAAGTTCTGTTTTGATTAAAATAGGAAGTTGATATTTACATACTGATTTGGATGGATTTATAAGCAGAAAAAAAAAATAACTCCTACATAACAAAGATCTATGTTTTAGAATAGAGATTCAACAAGCTCTTTGTCATTGTATTACTTCTCTTATAATACAATCAGAAGTTACAGGATTGTTAAAAACAAGTACTTGACGAGATGACTTGGTCTCGGGATGCAGATGGTCAGATAACAGCATACCCTTAAAATGTTTGGATCAATGAGTAATTAGCACAGCCTCTGACTTTGGGGCCACGGCTCTGGGACTCAGAACCAAGTCTAGACAGAAGTAGAGCCTCCTGAATCATTCCAATTGTTTTCTCTTGTTTTCTGTCATGCCTGTTGTCATGAGACACAACAAACAGATAACAAAATATACTCGTCTTCAATCTAGGCACTCTACAGAATCCTTATATTTCAGCATCCTCATTGATTCCCAGGTTTTGTGGGCTTTGGGTTTTTTTCACTTATCAGTTGATCACCAAAAATCCTGTGTGACTTAAAGATTAGGGAGTCACACTGACTTTTGTGTTGCAGTGTGTATCTTCAACTAAATGCATCTGAGTGGACATCATCATAATGGTCTGTCAATATTCAGACTTGAAATAATATTATTCTTCTATGATCCTACTTTGGATTTTAATTTTTACCACACTCTCTACTTTCTTTTTAAGTGTTTTCTTCAGTGATGGATTCAACTGAGCTCCTTATGTGCTTTTCTTCTTGAGTTTACTACAAGAACGTGAGATTTCAGCTGATTTCTGTTTCCTCTTTGCTACTTTATCTCAATCTTTTATTAATATATTATTTGTAAGTCCTCCAAGTTTGTATTAGAATGTTTTTGGTTTTCCTCCACATTGAAAACTGCTTTGATCTTTGCAGTATGTTTACCACACCACCTCTCTTTTCTCACATGAAATATACCTACTGTCTTTGGCTCTCACATAATATCACAAAATACTCAAAAAAGTACAGTTACTATGAAAACCAGACTATGACAAATCTTTCATGAAAACAGAAGACACAGGAAGAGCAGATTAATTTGTATTATATATTTAGCATGAGACTAAATGTCTGTGAGACTGTATGCAAGCTGGAGCTAAATTATTTGTTGTGAATGCAATGTCCTGTGGCTATAGAGTTTGGAAATACCAAAGAATAATAGTACTCCAAATGCTTTTGCCATGTAAATGTAGCTTGTGATGAAGGCATAAATCAGTATAAAAGCAATTCTTGTTTTGAAAGGAATGGTGTTGTATGCTGTTGATTTTTGTCAACTTTCATTCCAATAAGCGTCCTCCACTTTTGATTTCTATACAAACTGCTTTTCAATTATATATATATGTCTACAATAATTTGTAAGTTGGAGTATACTTGGCTGTTACACTCATCATATTAAATCAAGAGTGCTATTCATCCTCACACAGCAGAATAAAATCACAGGCTAAGATAAAAATGAAATTTCTCTTCTTGGTACTATATTAGTATTATACAATCAAGAAGACAAGTGAATTAACACATTTTTAGGAAACATTCAACTGTGAACTTTTCTGGGAACAAAAATGTATAGTAAGGATAGTAAAGCAGTTTTTATATTCACAATAATCTTTTGGCCATCAAGTAGAAATAGCTGAAGAACTATTTTACTTTGACTTCACTTTAGATTCCATTGTTCATCATAAAAATAAAAATAAAACAAATTTAGGCTTAAAAATAAAAATTAAGGAGTCAAAATTGTGTGGGTTTCTATTTCTCTTGTGTACAGAGAATATAAAGTACAACTAACACAATTAGCTTTCCAGTACAAGAGTGAAAACGGGTACAAAAGGTGCAAGACTGTGAAGGAGCAGACACATTGTTTTCTACTAACATAGCATGTGTTCTGGAATTTATTCTGGAACCCATAATTCATGTCTGACCCTTTGTTGTCTCATTTACAGTGCCACTATGACTACTAGTAAAGTGCCCGCCAGCTTTTCCAAGGGCAAAAGAAATCTATAATTAGAAGTTTTAATACAGTATATTATTTCCTTCCTTATTGCCAGGGGACAGTCAGAACAACAGTATTTATACTGGAAACTTTTTGATTTGGCAATGTGTTTGTGGGAGTAGACATCTAGTTTTTGTGGAAGAAATTCTGCTTGGGTCAAAATATAATACAGAATGTATAATTGTCATGGTTTAAGACACTTCCACTTTTAAGATGGAAATTAAGCATTATGCAGCAGTTTGCTCAGTTCTCCCCTCTCTCACCTGATCACAGGTGCCACCCTCTGCCTCCTCACTGCCATCCATGGTGAAATGTGTCCCACACATTTTGACTCAACTTTTCTAGAAGTGGAAAATCTCTAATACTGACAAACTCAAGGCAACACATTGACCATTTCATGAAAATCTTTGTTGACTTCAGCAAGCATTTGACTCAATTTTTATTGTGTTGTTTTTTATTTATGCAGAACTATAAACAGTTTTCTTCATGCTCATGTATGCATAGGAATACAGCTATGTAACATTCTTGGGGTTGATTGTAAAAAGACTTATATGCATAAAAAATTTCTGCAAAGTGAGTTAAAAAACCAAGAAAAAACCAACCAACCAAACAAACAAATCCCAACCTCCATGGTGCCAACACATTGGCAACACAGTTTCAATTCTGTCCTTTTCTTTATGCACTTATGATTATAATTTTGGAGTTGAATATTATCTTTAAGTATTTTGTTGCAAGCAGAAAGCATTCTTCTAAATGAGAGACCAGGATCATAAATTCTTTAAATCATAAAGCTGATTCCTTTAGGACCCTCAAATTTCTTTATTCTTTGCACTTATCTTTGGTAAACCACATGTTCAACATTTATTATAACTATCTCTGCAGGTGTTGTACATCTAGCAAAAAACTTTATCTCTTGATTTAGGAATCAATTTTACAGTTTAATTTACTATCTTTTTTAATTGCATGGCACTCTTCAATCCCATTCTTGACACAATTAATTTAAATATAAATTTCTACCTGTTTTCCATTAAAAATTAAAAAAAAATGTGGAAAAGATATATTTTTCACATTATTTGGAACATTTCATAGCAAGTACAAATTTTGTTGGAGAATTCCAGGTTTCTGGACAAAGGGGATAGAAGTTTTCTAGAAACAACAAGGCTGCACTAAAGCACCCTGTAGTTCTATGGCTCTGGTACAGGTAGGGTAGCTCAGGCTTCAAACCTCCACCCTCCTTTAATGGAGCCAGGATGTGAACTCTTTTCATGTGAGTGATGGACCAAGTGAATCTGCATATGATGGACACTAAAGTGTCCGTGTCTCCCCGTGAAAAGCTGTTTCCTTATTGCTGCAGATGACACTGGTTTAGATGAGGATTTACTGTAGGAAAACATGCAATTACCGCAGTGCTTTTATAAAGGTCAAAGTGGGAATAATTTGTATAACTCCTTGGAATAACTCTTAGGAAGTCAGGAGACAGACTCAGGCTAAGTACCAAACCAAGCAGTAAAGCCAGTAAAGACTTAAAAGTCATCAGGCTTTAAAAGCTTATAATGATGATAAAAAAGGGCAGTAATTACCAATTAAAAGCTTTACTGTCTGAGTTAGACTTTCATATACCTTACCACTTTGGCACTAGTCTTTCTGGAATGATCGTTGCAAAGAGTTTATGCAGTTTGTGTAAGTACTACAACAGAAAATTTTAATTTTAAACTGAAAACTTAATTGCCACAGTTTGATGTCTATCGAAAGCTTAACAACTTAAAAACTTCAATAACCCTCCCCTTTGAGATATACAGATCTAGAGAAAGAGGAGAGAAACCAGTTTTATCAAAGCTGAGTTTTATGCTAAGGAGACAGTGGAATTGTACAGCAATGTTTAATCAAAATCTACATATTAATCTGAGAATATAGCACTTGCCAGGTCCTGTTAAGGAACTCACAGGTCTTGTAAAAATCAATTGCAGGCACTGTGTTGCCCACTGTTTTCATGTAGTACTCAAACTTCCATCATGTTCAGATTTTGTTTCATTATGGCTCAATAACTACAAGATGGTCATTGTAAGTAAAAGTCTGCAGGCATTACACAACTTTTCCTCACCTTAAGTTTACAAGACATCAGGGATAGACCCTATTTGATTTGTTATGAAGAACACATGTTATGAGAGTTTGCTGTGGGAATTAAGTAACAGGAACTTGGTATCTGATGTCTCTTGTTGCAATGTGGTGTTTAAGGGAGTTTGACTTTCAGAGGACTTTGTGACTCAGTTACTCATCACTGAAAATGTACAACCTCAAGCTGGAAAACCATGCCTTATGTGTAATAAAGAGGAAGGTTGCTGTCAGAATGAGAATCTCAGTTCCTTCCAGCTGTATCATGAGTCCTGATGCCCCAACATTCTTTTGATCTGCCAGTGAGTTGTCCAAGACTGCATATGGAACCTGAATATGTTACATATCTCAGGGCATGTTTTCTCAAAAAAAAAGTGCATTTCTCATCACTAACAAGCCATCAAACTCCTCAATAAATAAAGCCTTACATATACAACAAATAGGCCTTAGCACAATTCCAGTTGATTTACTGAGTCAAATATTACCACAATTACCTGAAGGTTTATGGAATACCATTGATAGAATTTCTGTTAGAAGAAATAGGAAAAGAAATGCACAAAGTTCTTTCAGTCTACACAAATTAGTCTTCAACATTTCAAGACTCAGTGAAGTAGAAAAAGTGGTCTTTCTGTTTAAGAAACTTAGATTGTCCACTCAGATAATTACTGCATGATTTACATGATCAATAACATGAATCATTATGTAATGAGTTTATGTAATCAATGATACAAAGCATCCATAGAATAATAGATGTGTAGGTAGAGTGGGCAGCCATTTTTTACTGATCAAATATGTAATGATAATGATGTGGTTTAGACAAGTATTTAAGATTTAAAGATATTATAAAAATAATTCCAAGTTCCTGTTCCACTAGTTTCAGATGCATTCCTCCAAGGGAAATTTGGAAAGACCTGGAAGTGTAAAGATGTACCCAATTTTAATTGGAGATTCTGAAGCACAGATTTAGTATTGAAAAAGGAAGGGAAAGGCCTTTATTTTAGGGAAAGACCTTTCCTTGATATAAGTAAGATTTGAACATGAAATTTTTTTTAAGTATTGTTTCAAAGTTGTATAAAGAGTTCAAAAAGAGAAATATCATCCAAACTATATGAAGATAAACATAAGATGTTATATAAATTTGCATATCTTACTTCCATCTGGAAAGCCTGGAAATCTGACAGAAAATAATCTGGGCTTTTTCTAAGGTTTTTGTTTATTTGTTGGTTGGTGGTATGATTTTTTTTTTTTACTTCTTTTTTTTGTAGCAAGCTCTTCCAAAACATAGCTGAACAAAACCTTTCCCAAAAAATAATTCTCCTTAGGTTGCTAAATTTCTAGAAGTGGGCAGAATAAATTATTCAAAGGCAGTAACATTTAAAGGCCAATTTAAACTAAAAAATATGCAGAAAAACTGAATGACATTAATGAGTGATATAACAACGAAAACAATGACTTTATCTTTGGAGGGAATTCAAAGGAAGGAGTGATGAAAGGCAGTAGTGATGAGGCAATAGGTTGACACTTAACAAAACAGGGGAAAAATGATAGAATTTGTAGAGAAAAACTCTGTTAATGGATTGAGTTGTATCCTAATTTCCATTTGTCAGTGGGAAGAAATATCCTAAACCAGTCCCATATGATTTATTATATCATGAATCTGTCTCTGTGATTTATTTTTGGAAGACATATTGTGTGAGTCATTGTAAAGTGGAGTAGACAATGATCTGTTAAAAATAATCTGGGTTTGATAGAGAGATGATTTAGGTGAACACAAAAATCTCATTTATCTCTTTTTACTATGATTCAGTGATGGATAAACCAAAGTTGCCAAATTTCCTGGCTTTTCACAATGTGTTAGCATAGTGCATTTATTGGCATATATTTTAATAACTTATTCTACTCTACTTAGGACATACTTGGAGACATTTCCCAGTTTAGTTGAAATGTTGCTTCAGTCCTACAGACATGCCATCCCTGTAATTTCAGCAATAGCATGCTAACCTTTCAAGCTTTGTTAAGTAATCTTTAACTCTGAATTTGCCCTTGTACTTTACTACCTTTTGAAGAAAGGCTATTTACTCCAGAAAGTGAACACAATTTTTTTAATATCTGCTCAGGTATTTCCCTGTCTGTTTATATGTTTTGCATAAGACACGCTTTCTGAAGATTCCAAAATTAAATAAATAAATAATGTGGACAAAATTACCTTGAGTAAAGAAAAAAAAATCTAAACTTTAGTTTCCTCTCTACAGTCTCACATTAATTAAAGTATCAGGTAATATCTTTCTGATGTTCTGACACTTTGATTTTGTTTTATGTATTTTGATGTGCCTTTCACAAAAACCATAAAGCCTAAACCCAAGGCACATCACAAAGTCTCTACTGTGAGGCATCAAAACATCCAGGAAGGTAATGTCAACCACTGAGGAAGCAAAAACTGTTTCAGTTTCAGAGAGGAGATCAGAGATGATTATGAATGTGTTTAAAAAAAATCAACTTCTCCTCTGTTAATGAGGATGCTAGAGCTGGAACTGTCAGAAATTGTAGCACTTCTTTCCTTGTTCTTTTATTAACTTGTATCCTAAACCAGACATCTTGACACTTTATTTACTTAAGTATTGCAGGCTTTAGTTTCAATGTGTCTTAGATCTCCCAAAACTGCAGTTTGTATACAAGAAGTGAAATTTGTGCTACTGAAGTTGACTTAAAAATCAACATATTTGAATGCTTCTTCTGATAGCTGATGTTTCAACAGGCACAAACAGTAAACAAATAAAAGACAAACATGAATGGAAAGTTAAATCTTCTTTCCAGTAAAGGTCTGAGTGGTTCACCTTGGAGTCATAAAAATGTTAGCAGGAAAAAACCCACTGCAGTAACTTGTCTATGGTGAGACAGAATTTGTGCTAATCCAAATGATGCCTTAAGTTTTAGCTTTTATATTTTCCAGATTCTGTACTGCCTTAGTGTGAGATTTTGAACCTCGTATAAATTGTTGGCAAGTTCTCCTCACAGTTCAGCTGGACAAAACAATCCTTTTCCAGCCTGAGAACCAAGGACGTTGTTAAAACTCCAGGCCTGAAATGTATAAACAACAGCAAATTGAGGAGAGCAGTCTGGGAGGATGGGACCTCATTACCTGAAGCTGTAATTGGACAATTAACCCCAATATGTAAATGGACCAAAACTTTTAAAAGTGTGAAAACTCGTGACCGGTTGTCCATCTTGTGTCCATCTTGGGTAGAACCATGGTCAGGCTCTTGTACTGCGCAAGGTGTATCCTTTGAAGGCCTTTTAATAAAGACTTTATTCCTTTAACAATGCCTAGACTTTGTTCCAGGTAGCCTCTCAGAGACATTACCAAACTCTTGGTTTTCTATGTCACATGCAGTGACTGATTGAACCCACTGCTTGGGTTGAACACCACTCTGGCAGCCTCAAGTTGTTCACTGATCGACTGACTTCAGATGCAATAGCAGCTGTAAGAAGCATGTGACATGAATTTAATATGTCTGAAAAATAAATATGAATTAAAATATTGTTGGGTATCTTCTTTCTTCTTTATTAAATACTAAAGATTAAATGTTGACAGGCAATAGCCTGTCAGACTTAACATCAGCGTAAGAACGGCTTTCAACGTTGGGTACCAGAAGATTTTTTTTTCTCAGTGATCAGAAATTTATTGTCATTCTTTTAATCCAAGCTCTATTCTCCTACTGAGAAAATCTCTTTTAGGGTAATAGTGATAAAGCTCAACACATCTCTATAGCTATCCAATTGCTATTCTTTTCAGTAAGGAATATGAGGCAAGAGATCCTTGGTTTGGGGTTTTTTGGGGTTTTTTTTTGTTTTGTTTTTTGGGGGGTTTTTTTGGTCAAATTCTATTGACATTTGTGCAGTTAAGTCTCCAGTTAAATCAAGATCCTACTATAGTTTACACTGGACCCTGAGGGGTTAATCCTTCAACAGCTATCAACTCTCCAGACTGTTTGGGAAAGAAATTGCAAATGGAGACCAGAGCACCCTGCTAAATATTTCAGGACAATTTCTGATACAAACTTCAGGACATAAAATCTTGGAGCCTTATAAAAGGTAAAAAAAAAAAAAAATTGAACAAAATTATTGGATGACGAGACTGATTCTGATACAGAATCATCTTTGAATGATGTTTGTCATCTTTGAAACATCTTTGTTTTTGATGTTTCTCTCTTCTGACTAAAAGGTAACTGATTTAACAACAACAGACTTGGCAGAAACGTTGTTTTGAAACCTTTTCTATATGGTTCTTCAAAGTGGCAGACAACAAGAAAAGCTCTTCTTATTTGGCTGGCATTTTTCTCAGAAATCAGTAAAGTTTGCATCTTGACTGACATAATGAAAAATTCAGCAACATTCTCTTAATCTGGCTACACATCCTGTCATGAATGCTGTAGCTAAAGTCTATTCAGAGATAGAAGCAGATTATGTAATATTTAAATAATTTCTTTCTTTTTTTTCTCTCTTTTTATTTTTGAGATCTGTAGATGAAGTTTTAGTGCTAATAGAAGACAAAGATTTTGTTTAGGCATGCTATAATTGAGAAGCATTCTGATCAGCCCATTTCACATTATTTTTATTAATAGCTTCTCTTTACTTCAGGAAGGCATCATTATTTATCTTTGTCAATGACCATGACATACGGCTAGTCTCACAGGCACCAAATGGCTAAGCTAAAGGCTAAAGGTTCAGCTCCAGCAGGAGTAGAAAATCAACATGAGTGATGCAGATGGCTCATCCATGGCACTAATTATCTTTTGTAAAAGATATCACTGAAGGCAAAATGGAAACTGAAGCAAGAATAATTTAAATAGAATCTTACATTTGTCTTCTTTTGAGAAGACAAGTGACTTTTTGGTGTGCCTCAGGGCCCATTACAATAACAGTAGCAAGCAGGCTGCTTGCAGCACATTCTGATTCTAGGTATCCTTTTCATCGGATATTCTTGTGTCTAGGTCATTTTGGAAAGGGTCTTTGATGGTGCAACAGAATAAGAATGAAACACAAGACTCTCTGTGTCTGCTGAACTGCCATGGGAGGTTAATTACAGCTTATGGCTGTGCCATATTACCTGTGGATTCCCTTTGGCAGCTGCTGTTAAATGAATATAAATGGGGCCAGCTCTAACAGAACAAGTCATCAACACATTTTGGAATCAACTATAGAATTTGACAATGGATCTAAGGTAGAGTTTCATACATGGCTCCTAAGTCCTATGCATTAAAAATTATCTTAAAATATTATTTATAGAATAATTGTTTGGTTTATAAGGGGTAGGTTGTCTTTTGGACAAGAGACAGATGTTTGGTCTGTATTGGGTAAACAGTTCTTAGTGACAGTATTATCATATAATCATTGAATGTGTGCTGTGCTGCAAATATACCAATCATCGTGTTTTATAATTGCAATGGAGCTGAGCTTTATATCTCTGCAGGATGCAAAGTATGCTCTCATTTCTGTGAAATTTTGTACTAATTGGGGCTTAAAATGGTGCTTTCTTTGAAGCCCATTTGCAAAATGATTTACTTCACATGGAAAACCTCCATTTTTGGTTTGAGACTTACGATAACCTACTGAGAAGTTGTCCCCACATATATCATATATTTTACTAAAATATTACCAGCAATGAAATCTGAATGGAATAATTTGAACAAAGTATCACTATTAGAAGAAGTATAACTGAATTACTGGATTCATTTGCCTAAGCAGGGCTAATTAGAATGGACAAATCACTGCTCTGAAATGACTGTACTTCTCAAGCTAATATCTCTGCAGAGACCTGGTATCTCACTCAGAGACTGCTTAGGAGTCTCTAATATTGGTGGATTGCATTATGTCCAAAAAAAATCCCAACACCTCTAAAGGTGATAATTAACCATATTCTCATTCATGCTGCTGTTCCTTAAGTACCAGCTGAGCTGCAAAAAAAGGTCATAAAATCTACATCTTCAAATAAAAAGGCTTAAAGGAGTAAAATCAGGACCTGGTTGACAATTATGCTTAATTATAATCTTACTCCCTCACACTATTTTGGATCATTGTAGCTCTCTGAGAAAAATCTACACTAAATAAAACTAATCCTAAGAAACGAAGATACAAATCAGTTGTAGGGGTTTGACTTTGGATGGATGTCTGGCACCCATCAAAGCCTCTCTATCACTCCCATCTGCAGCTGGACAGGGGAGAGAAAAACATAATGAAGGAACCATGAGTTGAGATAAAGAGTGGGAGAGATCACTAGTCAAATATTGTCATGGGGAAAACAGATTAGCTCAAATTAGAGATATTAATTGGATTTATTACTAGCAAAATCAGAGCAGGATAATGAAAAAACCAGAGCTCAAAGCCATCTTCTACCCTCTTCTTCCCATCTCTATCTCCTCACTCCCAGCCATGCAGGGTGGTGGGGAAAAATGGTTACAATCAGTTCAAACATGCTTTTGCTGCTCAGGGAGAGGAGTCCTTCCCCTGCTCTGTCATGGGGTCCCTCCCATGGGAGACAGTTCTCCATGAACTTTTCCCATGGGCAACAGTTCTCCCTGAAATGCTGCAATATGTGTCACTTTTTTATGGGGTGCATAAAGGACAGGCTGCTGCTGCATGGATCCCCCATTGGATCACAAATCCTACCAGGACACCTGCTCCAGCACTGGAGTCCTCTCTCCACGGGTCTGCAGTCCCTGAAAGGACCCTGCACCAGCAAGGGCCCCCCGTGGGCTCACAGCCTCCTCTCAGGCATCCACCTGCTCCAGTGTGGGGTCCAGCCCCTCCAGGGGCTGCAGGTGACTTTCTGTATCCCTGTGGACTTCCATGGGCTGCAGGAGCACAGCTGCCTCACCATGGGCTGCAGGGGCATCTCTGCTCTGGCACCTGGAGCACCTCCTGCCCCTCATTCTGCATTGACCTTGTCTTCAGGACTGTTCCTCTCACATATTCTCACCATATTCTTCTGGAGGTGCAATTATCTGCTCAATAACTTCTTTCTCTTTTCTTGTTAAATCTGTTCTCACAGACTGTTGCCACCATTTCTATCTGGTCCAGCCCTAGCCAGTGGCACATCCATCTTGGAGCTGCCTGGTGTTGGCTCTGCTGGACAGGGAGGAAGCTTCTCACAGAAGCTATCCCCGTAGCCCTCAGCTATCAAAGCTTGGCAATGAAAACTCAATACACAAATTTATGTCTCTTAGTCTGAAAACTTACTGCCTTGTCAGAAATACCCACATAGCCTCTAATGGCTTCTTCTGGCTTTGGGGTCCCTAATCACTCAAATTGTCAAGAGATGCAAAGGTGAAACAGAGTTTTATTTGCACTTATACATTTAGAAGGATGTAGTGGGTCCCTGGCAACTAATGTACATCCTTATGTTGCATAAAAATGTGAAGGTGAAGATCTTTCCCTTTAATTGTGCTATATTCTGTTAATATTTTCTTTTGTTTAAAGCAGAAAGCGGTTCAGACAGAGAACATATGGTTTCTTTTACTACCTGTAGAAATACACCATCTGGAAATCTCTCAGAGCAGCTTCTGAGAAACTACCTTACATTCATAATTTTGCTAATAAACCCATTTCACTTGCTTTAGTGAATAACCAGTGGTAACATGACTTAATGTTGTCTTCCAGTTAAAGTTCCAATTAAGTTATAATATGGGTTTGCTACTTAAGCAGTTAAGTAACATTGCTAAGTAACCATTGCTAATATGTTTTTCTGTGCACTGTGCCATATTTTTGTTTACCTACTTGTTTGATTTTCTCAAGCTATTAAAGTTTCATGCCCTTAAGCTTTACAGATCTTAAATAACAGAGATATGAAACGGTAATCAGTTCAAGATTAGACATTTGCATTTAGATGCTCATATGTAGGTGTCTTAGTGTGCACTGAATATCTCAGCTCTTGTTTCAGTCACTGTTAAGCTGATCAATGCAATCAATAGAACCTAGACAATGATTTGAATATAAACTGAAATTCTAGAACTAGAAATTCTACTTAAAGAAAAGTAAAAATTACTATGAGGGTGGTCAGACACTGTAGCAGGTAGGTTGTGGAGTCTCCCTGTAAGAGTTGTTCAAAATCCAACTGGTCATGGACCTAAACACCCTGTACTATGTGACCGCACATCCGCACAGGTTGGACTAGACAATTTCCAGAGGTCTCTCAGCTCTTTTGGAATTTTTTTATTTTGTAAGTAGCCTTGTCAGAAAGTGTCAGTCTCCTCTCTTCTTGTTTTTGAATTTGGGAGAGGGAGAAAGAAGGGAGTACTGGAAGAACTAAAGAGTAGCCTTGTGTTGCAGGCATTTATATAGGATTATGGAAGTTTTGTTCTTCTGGTGGTAACAATTTATATAATTATTTTTAAAGAACCATATTTCCTGGAGTGGACCTAATACAGCCACATAAGCACCTCACATTCTAGTCCCATCCTACCACGTCACTATCCATATAATTGTTACTACACCAGGGAGCAGTTGTTGTTCACTCTGCTACATGGTTGAACATGACCATGTTTCAGACACTGTCTGCCTCTATGCTATTAAATATGTGTGCTTACACTTGGAGGAACTCTTGGAAAAAACAGGGCTATGGAGATGGTGCTAGTTACAAGAATTATATAGTACAGTTCTGTCGTGAAGGAAATACTTCTGGCAGTAGGCACCACAATGGCTTCAGTTACCAATTTACTAAAGATAGGACAAAAAGGTAGAAAGCCAGAGGAGGTTTTCTGAAAGGAGGTTGAATTCCAGTCAAATTTGGAATCAAGGCAACTATAAAAGAAGAGATTCAAGTGTCTCTGAGGAAAATGTGAAAAGATCTCATAATCATGTAAGGAACTGAAATACCCCTAATCTATCTATTGTTTTAGGTGCCTTTGATTCACAGATTTTTTTAATTTTTTTTTTATGCTTGTTTACTTTGTTATATGTGGAATTGTTTTTGATGGGCAAAAGTGTTTAACATATGATCATCTATAGCTATGATCTGCATCAAGAGAAAACTCTGTAATGAACACTCCCAGCTTTTAATGCTGCCTATTAAAATAATTTTTTGCATGAAACAAAAATAGACATAATTTAGGAATCTCTAACTGACATTTCATAGGGAAATGTCTACCAGCTTCTGGAAGAGTTGTGAAAGTACAGAGCATGCAATTAATCACCCTGCCTCTTTCACTGTTGTATTCTGCAGCAGCAAGTGAACAAAAGCAGTTCTCTTATTACCATCTTGAACACTGCCAATGTCAATATCTCAGAAGAAGAGAAAGGTATGCTCTTTTCAGGTCTAATTTTGAAATCCTAACAGGTTGAAGTTGTTTCAGAAGATTGCATTGCTTGCTTGTTTCTTAAAGGAAAGAAGTCTGAAGTTAAGTCTGTAAAACAGATCTCTGAACTCCCAAACTTTTGCTAAAAGTGTAGGAGGGGGGAAAAAGGGTATGTTGCAGAGTACATTTATGTCAGAATTTAAGGTCAGAGTAATAGAGTGTTTTTGAAAGAAATCTATTGATGGTACCCATTTATAAAGTTAAAATTTATATCTTCAAGTAATCTTTGAGCTAATAAATTATTATGTTATTATAAATCAGACATTTATAATAAAAATAACCTAGAAGACTCACTCTGGAATTACATCCACATTAAACAACTACCAAGCATTTAGTGCACTGTGCTAGAGAGAAGTTTGTCTGAGTCCTCAGAAAACTTTGGAACTGTTCTGACTGGTCTACACTACTCACTAGTGTAGATATTGCCTCTTCTAGAAAAGGGGCACTTGTATGTGTCACAGTCCCATTACCACCTACACAGCGTTCTGCCGCATTCAGTTATGTTAATGACAGCTGGAGTACCACTTGACAGTTGTGGTGAGATTTTCTGGGATTTTGCAGGGTTTTTTCTGGGGGAAAAAAAAGTCATCTGCCAGTAAGATTCTGCAAAGAAGGAACAAAAGTATATTTAGGAGAGAAAACTGCAAAATATGATGAGACAAGCTTTTAAGTTATATGTCATAAAAACTTAGGTATGATTAATCAGAAGAGATTGTCATTAGTATAAAATTTCCATTACTTTCAGTATAAAAAGGACTGAGGAATCAATGGTTTTGTGAAGTTTTGTGATGGATGCAGTCCCCTAACCCAGCCTGCAGTGGTGGGGTGCAAGCTCCAAAGACGATATAGGTCTGAGCCATGACTGGGCCAGGGACTCTGCCAGGAAACCTCCAAAGGCGTAGTGTGACCCAGTGGGCGCTGGTGCATGTGAGCTGGGAGCACCAACCATGTGTTTTTCCAAGAGTTGTTTATCAAGAAACACAGAAAGTTGTGGGTACCAGGAGTTGCATGCACACCTTCCCATAGTATGCAATTTGACTGTGAGCCAAGCACTTTATTCCATAAATATGACAAATTGAGCGTCCTTTGAGCCCTTCCTGCTAGGCAATGTGGATGATATGGTAGTGATCTCCTCTTGAGGTGGGATAACTCTCTAATTGTCCCTTAAGGCAGAAAGACCTTCTGCTAATGACAGTCTTCTTTGGATGAATCTAACTTGGGTTCTCTCTAAATTGCATCTGGACTGCATACTAAGTGACTCTCCCCTTGAGCACAGATGCCTCTCAAGGTTTGAAATTCCTTACTTGAGACTAGGAGATCCCTCTTTACCCAGGACAGGCAGACCTCTTAATCACAGTAGATCCTTTATAAGAAACTAGTAAAATGCTGAATTATTACTAATGAAATCCATACACCTGATTCTCTTAGATTTAAAGTCTTGTCCAAATCTGAGATAAAGATTGAACCTGGCCATCCCCAAGATCCCTCAGGAGCTTAGAAAGCAAGAGGGTCCACCCTGAACCTCATCATTCAGTCAGAGGTTCTCTCTTATGCTTTTGCATCTCTGACCTCTCTCTCCATGGCTTATCATTCTAGCTTTATTCTAACTTGATTTTCCTTTGTATGTTTCTTCCATGTAGTCACACTGTAAGTAACTAATAACTTGTTGATGAGAGGGTGGACCTGACCCAGCCATGTGCACTCACAGCCCAGAAATGCATGCTGGGCTTCATCCAAAGCAGTGTGGGCAGCAGGGTGAGGCCAGGGAGGGGATTCTGCCCCTCTGCTCTGCTCTGCTCAGACCCCACCTGCAGGGCTGCATCCAGCTCTGGGGGCCAAACACAAGAAAGATGTGGGCCTGCTTGAGTGAGTCCGGAGGAGGTCCACAAAGATAATTGGGGCTGGAGCACCTCTCCTTTGAAGAAAGGCTGAGAGAGTTGAGGTCGTTTAGCCTGGAGAAAACAATGTTCTGGGGAGAGGTCAGAGCGCCTTCCTGTACCTCTGAGTTTTTGAGATCCACTACTCTGATGTTTAATTGAGGTAATAAGAGAAGGGAAGAGGAAAAAGAGGAAAGGGAAGGTTATTTCCTGGATTGAATTTGCCTAGTTGCAATTCTCATCTAGTGGATATCATTATCCTTCTTTTTTTTCTTTTTTTCTTTTTTTTAATTACTTAATGATCTCTTACTGGAAATGTTCTTGGATTGTGTGTCTCTGGAAAAAACAGAACAAAATTTTTTGAGCAATAATTTGTTTATTGAGGAGTTTAATTTCCTTTCTGATGCAGCCATTCAGAATTTGGAGTTAATTTTGATAACCAACACAAATTGGAAGATATAAATATTAATATAAAATAATCTTTATATTTAAATTTTTAAACTCTTAAAAGGCTAAACAAGTCTAAATCTGTTATTGAGAGTCTTTTACAGATAAACAGGATTACTTTCCAGGAGAAATTAAAAAAAAAATATTAAAAAGTTTCATTTTCTCCACAATATTTTCTGCAGTTTCACCAAAATGGACTGAAACACCAGGAGGTCACATCATTCTGCCCATAGGCATTTTTTTTTCTCTTAGATATGGCATAACACAGCAGCTGAGACACAACTAGTTTTCCACAAAAAATAATCAATCCTTTTCAGAGCCATTTTTTCTTAAACACAATTGAAAATGTTTGTTATTTATATTTTCTGTTTAAACAGGTTTAGCTTTGTAGTTAGCTGCATTAAAAATATGCTAATATAGAAAAAAACCCAAAACTTTTTCTTTTAATTTGATTACTTATACCTATGCATATACTTTTAAAGCACTTTTTTCTCACAATACAGATCTGGAACTTTTGGGGCTAATTTTTTACTTTTTCCCTTACTCAACTTTAAGGGCTATTGGCTTTAAAAATATAATTAATGTACCAAAACAAAAACGATGGAGTGAGGGAGGAAGGCAGCTGAAAAGGGCAAGGCGATAAAAAAGGAAAGCATAGAGCTAACATTATCTTGATTTTGGTATCAAAAAGGTTTGTTCTCCTGATAAGCTGTCATCTGCATAGAGGTGGGAGTATGTAAAACAGAACTGCTATAAATGAAGTAATAAATGAAAAAGACATTTAGAAAACAACACCAATGGCAATTAAAAAATTAAAAAACAATTACACCGTGAATAATTCTACAGGAAAAAAATAGGAAAAAACCCCAATATAAACAACTGTTTCTTTAAAGATAAGTGGATTAAATGACAGTAAGATAAATGTACAAAAGAATATGAGAGGAAAAGGTCTATAAAAATCGAAATCTAAAAATAAAACAACAAGTACAACTATACTAATACTTGTGGGAGGCAAAAAAATCTATTACCCATCTTTCTATTTTGTGAGCTTCAGCTGAGCATGGCAGTATCGGAAGAGATGCAAACATCCCTCAACCACACAATCAGAGAGATTGTTTTTGTGATAAATTGCCAAAAGTTTTCTTAAATACATTTTGATATGAAGACAGATTATATCTGAAAGTGGGTGGTTCTCATTTGGGATTTGGGATAATTGTGCCCCCCTGGCCAAAAATTATTCCAGTCACAAGACGATTGTGTCACAACCCTAAGCATTTGTGTGTTCTCCATTTGTAAAACTTCTTTACCTGCCAGGGAATCAAGTGATGTGTTGACAGCAGATAATTAATTCCATAATATTATATATAGCTTTTTAAAATATGGACAGATATGTGTGAGACAGGTTTTTGACAAAGGTGGACTTTTTGCCTGATGGAGATAGAACTAATTCTTCATTATTCTTTGTGTTCAATATATTACATAATAGCAATTTTGTTCTTGCTGACAGAAAGCTTTAAAAAAAAAATCTAGACATGGGAATCCATCTAGAGAATTAAGTGTTGTATTTGGGATAAATTTGAATTTAATTTTCCTTTCATTAAAGCACCTTTTGTCAACACAGAAGATCAAAAGGCAGGACAGAAGCTTCTCCGATACATAACTTCTGCTGTTGTTATACTTGCATTAAGCTTTCCTTGAAGATTTGTAAAGAGGCAATCACACTTCTGCAAAAGCAAATTCCTATGTCTGAATTCTAGCTCTTTGTCTCTCTAGTTTTTCTTACTTATAATACTGCTACACTGTAAGAAAGTAAAAAGAGTTAGACAAATGTTTGATATAGAAAAGTGAAACATGAAGCCCCATGATGTTCTCCAAGCTTTGTTAAGCAGCAGTATCTGAGACATGCCTTCCCAAATGTTACTTTGTACAATTTTATCCTCTGGTAAAACATCAACAACGTGTACATTAATAGCAGATTAATTGTACCTACTTTTCCCCACTTATATTAATATATACACCTATGAGACCACTTCTTCCCTTATCTGAGTGTGGTAAAAGTTCTTATATTTAAGAGTTTCTCATTCTTCTTTTTATTCTGCCCACATTAGTAAAGTCTATCTATGGTCACAACACAGTGATCAGTGTTGAATTAAGGGTAACTACTGGAAATTTTAAGAGACCTAAATTTAAGAATGGATCCTAACATTCTTAAGGACTAGATACATTGAGTGGGGTGAACAGACAAAACATACTAATTTAAAGTATGAAATGGTACATGGTAAAAGCTCAAAGAAAACCTTTTCAAGGGGAAGTAATGAAGCTTATATTGAAGTTCGATTCTTCATTTTGGTTTCTTAACTACAAGTGTTAGTAAAAGTTCTAAAACAATCCATCTATAATGCTCTGCATGTGATGATAACCTTTGACTCAGACTGCTGAAGGTAGATACAGTGGGAAAGTTTCCAGCCGGTTTTACTTGGAGTGTTTCTACTTATTTTCTGTAAATAAACCAGCAAAAAGAGAAAAAAATATTCAAATATATATTCTGAAGACAGTATCCAGAGAATTATAAGTAAGTTCTTTCATAATAATAATGCACAGAATATAATAATGCAAATATTTGCCCCAAAAATCCAACTGTAAGTATTGTCAATATTAGAAAGGGTGTAGGGATATATTAATTTGTGCAAACATGTCAAAAAACATAAGAAATTTGACTTTCTAAATAAGCTAGAAAACAGTAAATTATACATGAATATTCATAAATATGAAAATCTGTTCATAAATATGAAATACTGAAATACTATTTGTTCAAGACATTCAGTGAATTATTTTGAATAACAAAAAAATTATGTAGCCCTGATATTTCTGCTAGTAATTCACATGACAAAAATAACAAGTAAATTCCGTCAATGATTCACAATGAATAAACCCATTGTGTTACTTATTAGCCTGTTGAACTCTGCAGATACGTATTACAGCTGTGAATAAATGTACATGTCTTTGTGGGTGTAACTGCTTATTCTACGTTCATTTCCTACTTAACTTTTACCAAATTAAACTATTAGCTAGTGATTTTTTTTTCCTGTCTGTGCAGAAGTTTTGCTCCTGCTTGAGTTATAGATTTTTGCTCTATATATTAGAGCAATCTATAGATGTGTGCTGTTTTTGGACAACACCACATATCCACCATTGCACGTCTTTGTCCTCTTTGATTCCACCAACTTCATGGTTTGTCATATAGCTTTCATTCAACTAGTGTATAGGAAAATTAGGATTCTATTTATGTCAGAAATGGTTTACTCTTTGAGGAGATAATGATGCCTAGGAAATATTAGGTCCCATCAAGGTCTACTAGGAACAGAGGCAATCCATTGTATAGTTTTTTTTTTTACAGTTGTCCAGCAAAGCTGCCTCATCATCTTGTTTGGGTTTGTTTTTTTTTTTAACTTGAGCACAACATAGGAAAAATCTCTGGGTAGAGATGTGAACAAGAAATACTACTAAGTAATAGAAGAAGAAATTTTAGTTACCTTTTATATCTAATAATAATTGGCTATAAATGTCAATGAAACTGTTATAGCCTGCTCAAGAGAATCCTCATAAAACTGCTAATTCTTTCTTGCTGTCTGGGGTCTGAATGATCTTAGTAGCCTCCTAAGGGAACCTGGCATTTCTAGTATGCTTTTTCAGGTGGAAAAGTTCTAAGGCAGCTCTGCAAAATTAAAGTCACCAACACCTAGAAGTTAGGTGGCAATAAGTGAACTAAAACACACATGTTTAGCCTTTCTCAGTAAGAATATTACAGTTTCTGCTTTTGTCT
The DNA here is from genome assembly GCA_013397295.1 of Polioptila caerulea. Classification (NCBI taxonomy): domain Eukaryota; kingdom Metazoa; phylum Chordata; class Aves; order Passeriformes; family Certhiidae; genus Polioptila; species Polioptila caerulea. Next base: position 1,740,391 of record VYXF01009199.1, on the reverse strand, counting down.
CTAGCATCTTCCTCAGTCCCCAGATGATTATTGGAAACACAGATTTTTTCTATCACTTGCAGAGGCACAACTGCAAAACGAAGTTTTGCCCTTCTTGAAATCTTGAAAACCCATGTTCTGTAGCAACATATTTTCCCTTTATCACATTTCAGTGACCATTTCCACTAACCAAGCCTTTATTTCTCTTGGTCTCTCTACTATTCCATGTTTTTATTTTGGTACTTGATCCATTTAGAATACATGGAGAATGTTTCACACGGACACGCAGACTGTCACGGGCTTGCTATCCACCCTGTAACCAGAAAATCAGAAATGTATATCCACATGTAGTATGACACTGAGCACAGTCCCACTGAGAGTGGGGTTCATTGGCTTCAGCTTGGCAGTCACACAGATTTGAGTTTCAGGCTGAATTTGGATCTTGGACTGCCAGCTTCAAGGATAAGCAGAATGCCCTCAATCTACGTTCATCTTTAAAGTGCCAGAAAAACTCTCCATAATATTCAGTGCTGTCTACCTAAAACTAGGTCTTCTCAGAGATTTTACATTACTTAAAAAGCATGACATTTTTATGCCAGGACAAAATAATTAGTATTCTGCTCTGCCTTTTCCACCATAAACCTGGTGTGCTTTATATAGCAGAGAATTCTATGTCTGAGAAGAAAATGAGGTATTAGACTGCTGCCTACTCCTGAAGGATAGTGGCTTTTCGTTGTTTTGTAACAGTAAAATAAGTCTGAAGTTGATGAATTAGTGGAAGAAATCATGTGGCCTAGAAGTCAGATGTGAACTATAAATGGATTTACTACATGTCATGTTTTTGCATCCTTATACGCAGAGTAACATAGTACATAGAACATCTATATCTTAATCTTGGCAATACAATAAAAAAGACAAAGAAAATATCGACACAGAAGAAGTGATTCATCATATGTCACACCATGTTCCAAGCCTGTCCACTACTGGTTCTACCCAGAGCAAAAACAAAGAACTTGCTATCAGAAAAGTGTCAGTTTTATTTATATTGATCCCAAAATTACCTTTCGTGCTGTTTTCTTTTCAAACTGGCTATATGTGTCAGTCAGGAAGAGGAAAACAAACCCTCACAGGACTGGCATATTTCCAATATTGCAAGTGAAAGGCAGGAGTGAGAGACAGAGTAGTAGGAGAAATTTAAAAGCAAACAAAATATACAATGGCATAAATCTTTTTACAAAGCCTCCATACAGTTGTCAATGTCCTCAGCAGAATTCCTGTCTCGGTTTATGACATTTGCAGACATTATGGCTAGGTCAAAAATGTGTCTTCCCAAGGTGTGTCAAGAATGCAGGAAACAATGTTAGCATTTTAGAGAGCAGTAATCTCACACCACAAATCAGAAATAACCCAGTGTCCCATCCTTGTGCCATGGGATGCCATGAGTGCTACAGGTGACATAGAAGTTGGGGATTTTTTTCTGCCAGAGAAAATCTCCAAAGCTGAGTCCCACTGATGTTATGGCCTTTAAAGTTTCCGTAGAAAATTCCACAACATTAGTGAATTGGCTCCAGATTCTCTAGAATGTTTACTTCCAGCCATCAATACATTTCTCTTAGGTTCCAGGTGGGTATACTTGTCTTAGTTTCTGCTCTGGATTCTTTCAAGAAAGTATTATCTGAGCAGTGCCAGGATTTCACGTGAGTTGGAATCAAATGAAACAGATACAATGCATCAAATTCACTTTAGTTCATGTGAACATTCTATAATAATTTATTTCATATGTTCCATTAAAATTTATTCATTTAATTATATTTTAAGTTTTTTATTCACTGAAGTCCATAAAGTCCTTTCGAGATTAAAAAAAAAAAAAATCATAGAAAATTATTGTTAATAACTTTCTGAAAGTCTAATACTTAACTGTGTAAAAGACTATGTCAAGAACAGCTGACTGAAGGACAGAGAGCAGCATTGAAAAAGGAATGAAAAATCTATAATTCTAAAAATATATGCAAATCACTGATGCACTTATTTTAAAAACTTCATGGTGTTCTGGTCATCGTTCATGAAAAGAAACATAGTGTCACTAGTAGGCTGGAAGACATGTAAAGAGTATCCACAAAAAAATTAAACTGATGGAGATACTTCAACTCTGACAAGAGATGACTGAGATACAACAGAGATCTGCAAAAACATAACTAATGTGGAATGGGTAATTATATTTTGGTTTTGATGACATGGAAATGGGAGAACATCAAATGTAATGACAAAGAAAATTTTCTCAAATACTCAAAGGAAATATCTTTGTCATTCAATACTTAAATGGATTGTTGAACCTGTGGCTACAGGATGATTTGGTTGCCAAGAGCATAAATGGCTTCAAAAGTTGATTAGGCAAGGTAATGGAGGAAAGCTCCACCAAGGACAGCTAAACATGGTGGTCTGATTACAGCCTCTGGCTTCAGTTCAGGAGGGCCCTGAACCAGAGAGAGCCAGCAGCTGAAAGAACAGAAGCAAGGAAATTATCACTCTGTGCATAACCTGCTCTTAATATTCATTCCCTGAACATCTGCTGCTAAGCACCACTGAAGGTGAGCTTCTGGTCTGGTTTAGTGCTGTTGCTCTTAGAAGGGCAGAGGGTCATGGAGACAGAGAAAGGGGATATAGGTGCCTTTGAAGGCTTCTTTAATGATATTTACTGCCCAGAATTAAAAACTAATTAAAAAAACAACCCTGACAAAATACAGCGCTTTGACCCAAATCCTTCTTAATTCAAACCCTTTAAAAAAGCAATTGTGTTTCAGTTCTATTTCATTCTAGGCAGGGAAACTTCAAAGAAAAGTGACAAAAAGCATATCAGAATGGAGATTACCTGTAATTCCTTCAAAGAAAGGAAGGAATGGAGCTGACTCTCTTATCCCTCCAAGCAGGGGACAACAGTGGTGCAAGTGTCACGTATGGTGTGTGCAAGACTTGCAAGAGTAAGTGTGGCTTGAATAACACTGACAAATTCACAGCCACATCATGGACCCCAGGGGGACAACTGAAGAAGAAGCCAGGACTGCTCAGATGCCAAATTTCACTTTCCTGGAAAATGTCACTGTTGACAGCAGTCCTTTACATGCTTGAAGTGCCTCCAAGGTTAGGCATTGATGTGAATAGAACTACATTTTTAAATGCACAGGTGAAGAATGCACAGCTAAAACAAAGCCACGAGATAAATGTAGGGCAGAAGCTGAGCAACAGCAATGCCTTACCCAACTCCCTCAGTCTTCACCCCCAGACACCACCTGAAAGCTGTGTGAACTCAAATACCCTAATTTCGAGCTCAGAGGCTTTAAACAGTAGTTTGATGCTGCTGTTGTCTTTGCAAAAGCAGCTCGAGTCATTATTGAAATAACGTCCCTACTACTAACCCAGAAAAATACAGTTATGTTTGGTATAATAGAACAAACAAAAGGAATTGAAAAACATTGCACCTCATGCCTAAGATCTTCTATTCAAGAATTATTATAAATTTCTTGACCTTTCAGGCTGTAGTCCTTTTGTATCCAGAGTGGAAGCTATTTTTGTATCATTAAAAACAACTTTAGGGTAGAGCAGTGGCTCTCAGTCTCTAGTGTATCAGGATGACACTTTGAAGATGTGATTTCTGCCCATCAGGTCATATCCCCATACAGCTGATAATATGACTTGACATTCTATAAACTCATCTATAAGCCTTCACTTCCTACGACACAGGAGTACCAACCGCACCATCACAATTCATTTGGGCTTTGGCAGTTGCTTCTTAAAAACAAAGGCACATAAAAAAGTAATATCCGCCAAAGTTCTTCCTCAATTGGCCAAGAAATATAGGTCCTGGGAGAAAATATCTCAGCCTAACACATCAGACACTGTGAAATGTCACAGCATTAGCACCGTAGTCCATGATAATAGCTTCATTGTAGATAATGATTACCTTTGTTGGAAGCTCACCAGCATGCGTGTGTAACAGGGACTCAAATCCACCATGCGTGTATCTTTGTTAAATAGGTGGAGATTCACTGCAATAATTTAAACCAGGTGTGAATTGAGACATTTTACTTCAGTGTAGTTATTCCTAATCTATACAGGAATAATTAAAAAAAATATAGTAGGTCAAAATCTAAGTTATGGATTTATAATTCTAAATAAATGAAAGAGATCAACTATTATAAATTTTTGTGAATTATAACTCATAACAGCTGCCTTGAATGATAGATATTTGTTACATGTTTCCAAGCATGTAATATATAGATGAGACATGGAAGAACTAAATAAAGATACATGATCTCTCTATTAAATGGGCTAATTTTCTCTCATAGCATCTTTCCAAATGGTTATGTATGCCGAGAATTCAGCTATGTTATTTACACTAGATACATTTTAGATAACTACATAGATAGAAAATTATACTTAATGGATTTTCTGGCAACCCAGAAAAGTGTAAGCTTTGTCTGATTTTTAATTCTACCAGTCAAAGACATGGAGTTTCATCTCTGTCTTAGAGAGACAAGAAGTTTGCTGTGGGAGCTGCATTAATACCCTGAGCTTCTTCATCTCACCACTCAAATATATCGAATACAATGACCTTTTCACAAGAAAAGAGTTTCTTGTCTGCAGACTAACTCTCTTAAAACAGCAAATGTTCTTCTTTTTTATAGAAATGTGTTGTAGCATTAGGTGGACTGAGTTCTACTCCCTAATTCTTTTTTTGATATCTAATCATCCTTCAGTTGCACACTTCTAACAAATTGCACTTAAGAATTACTAGGTCCCTCATCTGCTGAAATACAGTTAAACATGGGACTAAAACATGACAAAGTAAATATGGTTTTATGATGGGAGTTGGTTGACAAGAAAGAGAAGTCTGCCCAGAACCTCCTTTACTCCAGGCAAAACACCACAGCTCCATCAACTGTTCCTCATAAATCTTGTGCTCCAGATCCCTCACCAGCTTTGATGCTCTTTTCTGAAGATGCTCCAGATGCTCCAGACCCTCAGTGTTTTTCTTAAAGTGAGAAGCCCAAAACTGAAGATGTGCAGTGCCCATCCCTGGAGGTATTTAAAAGACAAGCACTACAGAACATGGCTTTGTGGTGGATTTGGCAGGGCTGAACTTTATGACCAACCTTAACAGTTCTGTGACGCTATTCACGTGTGCAATCCATTCCCAGTGAAAGTTTTGAGGGAACAGTAACAGTAGAATAAAAATATTCTGAAAATATATGTGTATGTATGTACATATATATATATATTTATGTGTGGATGTGCATATTTTCTGCATCAGGTATTATACATACATACCTTGGAGAAGTGGCAGGGAGACACAGGCCCAGTCTGGAATGTCCTTTCTTATGCCTTTAGGATATTCTGAAGATTTGATTTGCAAGGATATAAAAAACTAAATAGTAATATGTTACAGATTTATAATGCAGAAGTTGCAACACTGATTTAGCTGGAATGTTTCCACATCAATGTAAATGTGAAAGTGAGAATGGAATTTGTACAACAAAGCAAATTTCTTTTACTGGTCATGCTGAATATGAAAGGGAGTTTTTATTGAATGCATGTACTTATCTCATGAAAAGACAGCAAGTAATCTCAAATACAAATGGAAATGTGACTATGAATAGACAATTTGCACATACAGAAACAGTTTGAAGATAATAAGAGAGAGTTCTTGACCACTGGAAAAGAGATTTTCAGTAACTTGCTACCTGCTCTGCTTGAACAATACCTGCAGTTCCCAGTCCCTAGATATCCAGACTCAAGCTAGTTGTCAAATATTATTTCCTGCATTCTGCAGGAACCACCCAGGGTTGCTTTTACTGGAAAATAAATAATGATTACAGAATATGAACGTGAGTGGTGAATGTGCTGGTTCTGTCTGGGATGGAGTTAATTTTCTTCTCAGTCACTAGTGTGTGCTTTGGATCTGCGCTGGAAAAAGTGTTGGTAATACAAGGATGTTTTAATGGCTGCTGAGCAGGGCTTGCACAACATCAGCAGCTTTTCTACTCCTCACCCCACACCATCAGTGAGGAGGCTGGAGATGCACAAGGAGCTGAGATGCAGCCAGGACAGCTGTAGGGGCTCAAGGGAAATTGCATACCATAGGTCATCATGTTTGGCAATAAAATGATATGGGAAGTGGCAGGGAGACACTGCTTGGAGACTGGCTGGGCATTAGTCAGTTGGTGGGGAGCAATTTGCATCATTTGTCTTTCCTGGGGTTTATTTTTCTTTTTTATTGTCTTCTCATTGCCTCAACTTCAGAAACATCATAGCTGTAGTATCTATTTTAAATTATTCTGTCCTACGATTTAATCTCTGACATAGAGGACAGTGCTCAGTTTCATTATATCAATTGATATTAATATCAGTCTTAATGAACTGGATTTGGGATGTCCATCTGCAGGCTATACTGGAGATGCGGGATAGAACAATTTTCAGATTTATTTATTTTTTTTTTTGAAGGACGTAAAAGAAAAACATATTTCTTTTGAGGATTTTGCATGCTTATTTGGTTTTTCCTAATGTGCCCTGCATTATATGTCCAAAACATTATTTTTAATGCATTTGTTGAATTAATACTCTGATTTCCATAGTTTATGCAATAAGGGCTTATTTATATTAGTTAACTATGCAAAGCATTTTATGCAAAATATCCTAATTAAAAGCTGCTATATTATTTCTTGATCCCAGTGGGATATTTTAGTTGGAAGTATGTATCCTAAAGACTGTGATGCCAAATTCACTTTTCCATTATAGCTGAACAATTAAATGGAGCCTACAAGACATAAGAGATCTTTTTTAAGATATCTTAGAATGTGTTGCTAATATTTCCAATCTAGTACAGATGTAGTGGGCAGTACCTGCTTAGCAGAGAGGAGGTGAAAAATAGAAGACAGTGGCAACCTGCTTCATTAGGCCAGAATCTTATGCACCTGAATGTATGACCTTGAAAAACATTTGAATTGGAAACATCTGGGGACTGGACTGTAATTATTAACTCAGAGCATGTTTTTCTCATTTTTCTGTGACTTTTTAAATAAAAGATAAGACTTCATATAAAACTAACTGAAAGCATAATTGACACATTTAGGGACTAGCCTGTTTATATTCCAATTATCAGTAGCAAAAAAATTCCACATTTACTGCTGTAAACAGACAATCAAACAACTGAATGCAAGTCAAAAATACATGAAAAACAATTCCTTGTTGTCCAAATGTTGTTTTTTTTTAATTTTATTTTCTTTGTTTAAATTTAAGCTATGAACATTTTTCCTTTCTCATTGCAATACTCTGGCAACTTGCAACAAACCAAAGTTGAGTGCACCAAACCAAATTATATATAGTTAAGTATCATGCACTGGAAGAATGTTTGTTTTCTAAAATAGTCCATTTTGGGACATAATTTTGCATTTCCCTGTTGAAAGTATAAATGTTCTTTTCAATTCTCCATAGCAAAGTTTAATTTTAGAAATTTACCTGGGAGTTTAGGATGTCATCTCACTATCTAATGGTCATCAATCTCTTTACTAGTAGGAGTAAAACACAAATGTGATGGTATGATGAGCACTAAAACTATAATTTTATCTCTGTCTTGTAAAAATTTCTGTTACAGGGTTTGTCAACATTTAATATATTACCAATTCTCTGAATAATCTGTTTCAGTGTTACCCTGCTCCTGTGCTGATTTTGCTTTTCAGAATGCCTAACATGAACCACCAAGTCAGATTTTGTCACCTTTGTCCATTCTTCTATTGTTTGCCACTAAAAATATAATTTGATCTTATCGTCTTTATAACTGCCATTCAAGGGTCAGTTATAAAGATTTATTTCAGATCTCTTAGGTCACCTCTTAACCACCTCTACACCAAATTAATGAAGCTCAGTTTCTTGAACCTCTTCTTATTTCTACCCTGTGCAAGGTTCCTGTAACTTCTACTCTCTGTTGGTGCTCCAACAGGTTTTCCACATTTGTGTCGAAAAAGAGGACCAATACTGGCTGCAGTAGACCAGATTTGGCCCAAGTAGTGTCAGCAAGTGGTGAATCATAAATTCTCTCCATATAGTAGCCATATTTCTTCTAATATAGCCAAATATATTAGAATTATATTGATATTTGCAATGGATTTTCACAGCAGAGCTGGATCTTGTGGTTTAAACCCAGCTAAGCACCACACAGTCACTCACTCGCTCTCCTGCATCATTGGGACAGGAAAAACAGTTAGCAGGGTAAAAGTGAGAAAGCTCATGGGTTGAAATAAAGACGGTTTAATAGGTTAAGCAAAAACTGTGCACACAAGCAATTCAAAACAAACAATTAATGCAGCACTTCCTATCAGCAGGCAGGTGTACAGCCATATCCAGGGCAGTTTCATCTCATGTGACAGTGGCAGGGGATGACAGCCATCATCATCATTCAAGATGTCCTGTGCTTTTTTCTTCTTCCCCCAGCTTTATATTCTGATAATGATGCCATATGGTGAAGAATATTCCTGTGATCAGCTGGGGTCATCTGTCCCAGCTCCTTGCGTACCCCCAGCCTCCTCTCTGGTGGGGTGGGGTGAGGAGCAGAAAACGCTTTTCCTCTGTGTAATCTCTGCTCAGCAGTGAATACAACATCCCTGTGTTGCCAACACTGTTTCCAGCACAAATCCAAAATATAACTCCACTCTTGTTACTATGAAGAAAATTAACCCTATCCCAGCCCAAACTGGCACAAATCTGTATGAATCCCAGAAGGCTTTGACGATGGCTCTTCCTTGCCAGTAGTCTATGCTATATGACAGAATTACTACACTCCAGGTACAGGACTTGGCACTGCTGAACTTCTTAAGGCTTCTGTTAAGTTTCTGTCCCTGGAGTTGCTAATTGATACATTCATCCGAGGATGAAGGCCAGATTGGAAAAGCATGTGTTTTCCCCTTTGAATACAGCTGACCACACAATCTTCCACCTACTTACAACTTCCTCAACTTCTAAATGAGAGGAGGGAGGAGATATTCAAAGCTTTAATAAATGCAATTATATATATATATATATCTCAGTAAATGTATTTTACACCTCTCTTACCTGGCTTATGTAGCTAGTCATTTCATTCTAGCCATTCACATTAGGCAAGTGCCCTTCTTGGATCAATTTTAATTATTCCTGATAGATGCTTTCCCCTTCGTGCCTTTGGAACTGAACCCAAAGAAGAATTGGCAATTGGAATGCTCTTTCCAGGGGCTAAGATAATCCTGTGATTTTGAAGATCTTGTTTCTAGCTTTCCTACAGAGAGGGGGTCTCCTTTGCTAGTCACAATTTCTTCCCTCTTTTGTTCAGCTTGATTATATGTCTTCCTAATATGATCTTTTCTTCTTCGAGTGAGTCACCACAGCTGAGGTGGCAACACCATCTTCCTCATAAGGTTTTGGTATGATGAATGGATCTGTTCCACAAGAAAATAGGTCAGAAGTTTTCCAGCCCAATAGAAGTTTGCCTAGTAGAATAAATTTCACCTTGTTTGATATGAGAAAACTGAATAAGGACTATGGCATTAGAGAAAGCTATCCTAATACTCAGCATGTAGGTTGTTATAGAAAGTCACTTTGTTGGCTAGAAAGGAGAACAGAGGCATGTTATTTATAACAAGTTTCAACATCAGAGTTGCTTAATAGAATTGGTTTTGGGCAATAAATTATCTGCAAGTTTAAATTATAATAATGATGTAATTATGGTAATATGCTAATAATTGCAATGTAAGCGTGATGTTAATGAAAAGAGTGATTTGTGTAGGTAATAAGAATTAGACACTCTAATGTATTGATCTCAATGTGTATAAGGATATCTTGGAGAATGACTATGTAAAGTAGACAAAATGAGGCATATTTAAAGGAGTGATTCTTCAGAATTTTCCCCAGGGTGGTTTTTATTAATGCCAGACCACCTGCTTCTACTAGGCCATGTGAAAAGGAAAGAAGATAACAAGCTGAAACCCTACTGGAAAACAGACACTTTAATTTTAGTTACAAAAGAATGTTAATTTATATCCCTATTTCTGATAAATTAAATCTCTGATTGCCTTCAACAATCTTAGACTGACTGTTCAGACAAGAGCCTAGTGAGATTATTTGGTCCTCATCAAACTTATTTTAAGGGACAATTAAAATTCTTTCTTTACGAGTAGCATCTCTGAAAGATCTACTCACATAACACTGAAATTTAAATAGGAGGGGTTTTTTTAGTACTACTGCTTCCATGACAGATGATAGATAAATCAGCATATCCACCATTGTGTCTAAAAACACACATTTAGATTTCTGAAGGCTTCTAAGCAAGCAGCATAGGCACAACAAACTTACAGCCTTTATTAGTCTGTATGTAACTTTATAATTGCCTACACACTCATTGAAGCATGGACTGGAAATAATCTTCTAAACTGGTGCAATATCCACCAAGACATAAGGTTTTTCTCATGTCTTTTAAATTATATGGATATACATTAAAAAAAGGTGGCAATAAAAGAAAGGAGAGAAGGAGTTTTCTAAGAATAATGAGCAAAACAACTGCAGAGAGATGTAATTTTCAGACCCCTGTTTCCAATCAAGAAAGAGGGAGGACATTCTAGCCAGGGTAAAGTGAGCAGAAACCAGGTGGGTACAAGCCATTTTCTGCTCTTTTTCTTCTCCTTTCTTGGTTTGATGTCTTTTCAAGAAACAGCTGAGTTGGAATGTCTGTTAAAAAAAAAAGAACATCTGTGAGCGTTAACACAAAATTTTAGCTAGGAACTCTGATGCAGGCATAAACATTTACATCTTTTATAAAATTTGCACTCTATTTAATTTGATCTGATAATGTAGTTTTTTGTGCTATATTGATATCATGACATGCTTTAATATTTCGTAAGCTTTTTACTACTGAGCTTTGATACTTTAAGATTATTTAAGCTGAAATATGACTAATACAGCCCATCTCTAGATACCATGGCTGCTTGCTGTGGCACTGTTGTGGCATAGCAGAAAAAAAAATTAAATAATAGATTTGGAAGGCATAATTCATGAGTTCTAAATATAATTTAATTTTGCAGATCAAATAGATCACAACTAAATTTTGCCTATGGCAAAATTCATGCTTAATAAACCTGTGTGGAAAACCTTGTTTTGTCTCATTAGCAGCCTACTTTCTTTTTAGACAAAAATGAAAATTTTATCTAATGTATATTAATATAATGATAATGACAGTATGACAGAAGCAGAAATATTTTATTTTGAAAATATATTTAATTTCATTTTTAATTATTTAGTGAGTTTATGTATAAATTATGCAGAAATGGTTTTTAAAGCTGAAATTCGAATTAATGAAACTTCAAAAGTGTTGCAAAAAACTTAACAACATTTTTGAAATGTAAAAAAAAAAAAAAAGCAGTTTAATTTCTTTCAAAACTGATTCTTTCTTCCAGTTTACCTTTGCCTAAAANAAAATAGGTCAGAAGTTTTCCAGCCCAATAGAAGTTTGCCTAGTAGAATAAATTTCACCTTGTTTGATATGAGAAAACTGAATAAGGACTATGGCATTAGAGAAAGCTATCCTAATACTCAGCATGTAGGTTGTTATAGAAAGTCACTTTGTTGGCTAGAAAGGAGAACAGAGGCATGTTATTTATAACAAGTTTCAACATCAGAGTTGCTTAATAGAATTGGTTTTGGGCAATAAATTATCTGCAAGTTTAAATTATAATAATGATGTAATTATGGTAATATGCTAATAATTGCAATGTAAGCGTGATGTTAATGAAAAGAGTGATTTGTGTAGGTAATAAGAATTAGACACTCTAATGTATTGATCTCAATGTGTATAAGGATATCTTGGAGAATGACTATGTAAAGTAGACAAAATGAGGCATATTTAAAGGAGTGATTCTTCAGAATTTTCCCCAGGGTGGTTTTTATTAATGCCAGACCACCTGCTTCTACTAGGCCATGTGAAAAGGAAAGAAGATAACAAGCTGAAACCCTACTGGAAAACAGACACTTTAATTTTAGTTACAAAAGAATGTTAATTTATATCCCTATTTCTGATAAATTAAATCTCTGATTGCCTTCAACAATCTTAGACTGACTGTTCAGACAAGAGCCTAGTGAGATTATTTGGTCCTCATCAAACTTATTTTAAGGGACAATTAAAATTCTTTCTTTATGAGTAGCATCTCTGAAAGATCTACTCACATAACACTGAAATTTAAATAGGAGGGGTTTTTTTAGTACTACTGCTTTCATGACAGATGATAGATAAATCAGCATATCCACCATTGTGTCTAAAAACACACATTTAGATTTCTGAAGGCTTCTAAGCAAGCAGCATAGGCACAACAAACTTACAGCCTTTATTAGTCTGTATGTAACTTTATAATTGCCTACACACTCATTGAAGCATGGACTGGAAATAATCTTCTAAACTGGTGCAATATCCACCAAGACATAAGGTTTTTCTCATGTCTTTTAAATTATATGGATATACATTAAAAAAAGGTGGCAATAAAAGAAAGGAGAGAAGGAGTTTTCTAAGAATAATGAGCAAAACAACTGCAGAGAGATGTAATTTTCAGACCCCTGTTTCCAATCAAGAAACAGGGAGGACATTCTAGCCAGGGTAAAGTGAGCAGAAACCAGGGGGGTACAAGCCATTTTCTGCTCTTTTTCTTCTCCTTTCTTGTTTTGATGTCTTTTCAAGAAACAGCTGATTGGAATGTCTGTAAAAAAAANGCTGAGTTGGAATGTCTGTTAAAAAAAAAAGAACATCTGTGAGCGTTAACACAAAATTTTAGCTAGGAACTCTGATGCAGGCATAAACATTTACATCTTTTATAAAATTTGCACTCTATTTAATTTGATCTGATAATGTAGTTTTTTGTGCTATATTGATATCATGACATGCTTTAATATTTCGTAAGCTTTTTACTACTGAGCTTTGATACTTTAAGATTATTTAAGCTGAAATATGACTAATACAGCCCATCTCTAGATACCATGGCTGCTTGCTGTGGCACTGTTGTGGCATAGCAGAAAAAAAAATTAAATAATAGATTTGGAAGGCATAATTCATGAGTTCTAAATATAATTTAATTTTGCAGATCAAATAGATCACAACTAAATTTTGCCTATGGCAAAATTCATGCTTAATAAACCTGTGTGGAAAACCTTGTTTTGTCTCATTAGCAGCCTACTTTCTTTTTAGACAAAAATGAAAATTTTATCTAATGTATATTAATATAATGATAATGACAGTATGACAGAAGCAGAAATATTTTATTTTGAAAATATATTTAATTTCATTTTTAATTATTTAGTGAGTTTATGTATAAATTATGCAGAAATGGTTTTTAAAGCTGAAATTCGAATTAATGAAACTTCAAAAGTGTTGCAAAAAACTTAACAACATTTTTGAAATGTAAAAAAAAAAAAGCAGTTTAATTTCTTTCAAAACTGATTGTTTCTTCCAGTTTACCTTTGTTTAAAAAAAAATAATTGGAAAACGCGTAACCTACACTCACTTTTCAACTTTGACCCAAGCAGTCAGTCAACATTTTACACTTTTGGTTAATATGAAAAAAAAACAAGAAAGAGGAATGAAAAACAAACAAACAAAAACCAAACAAACAAAAAACACAAACAAAAAAAAATATTTTGGGCTAAGTTAAACACAGTATGAGCAAAATCCTTGTACACAAAAGTTTTTTTTTTACAGCTGTAAAAGCCAACCTGCCAGCTGAATGTAACTCTAGTCAAAACACCACAGTCATCATAATGACAAGAGAATGATATGTTGATAATTAAGCTGAATGTAACTGGTTCCAGATGATTTTGACTGCATGACTTTGTTTAGCACAGAATATATACTAATAATTATAATGGTTACCAGTATGTAATTTTAAAAAATTATTGGCTAATTTTTAAAAATAATTTCAGAAATGAAGTGCTGTTTTTTGTCCACAGAATGGATGCCTAATTTTGAAAAAGTTTTGCAGAGATTTTTATTTTAATTCCTTTTTTTTCTTTCTGCTTAAACTGGTTTTCCAGAGGTACTAACATGACAAGAGAGTTTATCAAAGAGAAACTACATGCAGTGTGCCTTGATCCTTATCCTCTGATGGTTTCATCATTAAGTTTTATACGACAAGCAGATACTTTTTGATTTTCTCTGTCTTGGGGCTTCGCAAGCGTACCGAAATTGTAGCATATTTTTGAACACTAACATTAAATCTAAACTGGACAAAATACTAAAGAAAATGTGGTTTAAAAATCTTTTGTGAAGTATTCTGAGATCAGTTGATAAAAAAGTGTGTAAAAAAGCCTATATATAGTAATAAAGGACTTTGATATGACTACTATCTTTTTATTCTAACCCCTGATTCTGAATCTTTTATAGGTACTGTTCATTTTTCTGTTGCTGGAAATTCAATGCAATTCTTACCAAAAGAGAGCTGAGCAGAAATACAAAGCCAGATGGGTGCTGTGTGCTCCCTTGTTCAGGCACCAGAGTTAGAGCTGTGCAAGAATCCTCTGCCCTGGTGATATTTGCACAGATTTTCTGTTGACAGTTCTGTCCACCCAAGGTGAGCATTCACCAGTCATTGATGTTATAGAAACCCATGAGGAACGGCATCCCCGTCATGCAACTATCACAAGTTGCAAGGCTTCTTAGAGGAACACATTAGGGAGCCAGGAGACAAAGCAGGAGAGAACCTTAGGAATTGATACTATTGAAGCATCTCAATGCATCTTCAGCAATGTTTTTGCATAGGAATGCCCCAGTGGTGAGGGACAGGATGTAGGACACACTCTGCCCCTCCCTTCAAAATGTTTACTTTGGTGAGGTAAAAGCATTAGTATTTGATTATGAAGAGAAATGAGTCTGGAATGTATTAGCCAATATTCTTCATCATACAGCAAAAGCAATGGTACATAAATCATGTCAGATTTGATTTATCATGTCTGCATTTTCTAAAACTTTGTGACTTTCATGGCTAGATAGTTAAAAATAACAGATAATTTAGGCAATTTACATTGACTTTTTTGTTATTATGGCAATAAATTTGCATTTTTACAGAAAGGAAAAAGGATAAGGAAATATAGAAATTAGCCAAAGAAAAGAAATGAGGGTAAGGAAATGTAAGAATTAACCACCGCTGTTCACAACTCATGACTTAAACCCAGTCAGAATGTTAAAGGCATAGCCATGTTTCAAAATGTTCCAAGTCTAGACTCTTTTGTCAGGATGACAAAAATCAAGATTGGCACCAAGGTCCGAATAGACCAGTCACATTGAGCTTTTAAGAAACATACAAGCAAAGCACTGAAGAAGAAGCACTAAATGAAAATATTTCCAGATGAGTATTCCAAAACTAATAAATAATACCAGAATTAAGGTTTCAAATGCAGCCCTGGTTTTACACCTGACATTTCTGCATTATGAGAACAGCCTCTGCATGATCACATTATATTTTGTTACTGTCCAGCTCCAGATTAGAGAGACCAGACAGAGATGAAAAGCTCACACTGCATGAGTGTGACTCGTCCAGAATCACAGTGGAACACTATGATGAAGTCCAGTTTCTTTGGGCAGTATCCAGCAATGACAATTATTAAATCTCCTTATGTACAGCTCTTGCTTTATTAGCTGTGTATCTTCATTTTCTGGAAAAAAATTGCATGGGTATCCTACAGTTGACAGTCTCTTTTAAGAGACAAGTTTATAAAACTTGATTGGCAGGCTGTGAACTGAATGAGGAGAGAATGCTAAGAAAAAAATTGCATGTGCTAATGTAATTATAGATGGTAATTCTTACATCTAAGACAGACTAATTAAGGCTGTATAGGCAACCTTAATTCTGACATTTTTCTAACTTCTGAGTAATTGACCTTGCAATTGCAGCACTCCACATGTATCAATTATAATTAGCTTTTAAAAACATGAAAAACAGCCACTGTTGCTGAGGCAGGAAAAAAAAAAAA
>VYXF01009199.1:1681810-1724338 GCA_013397295.1 Polioptila caerulea | reverse complement strand
AAAAAAAAAAAAAAAAAAAAGAGAAGAAATCTTCTCCTCTGCAGCCGAGCTGTGATTTTTTGAGTCAAATCTTTCAGAACTACAATTCAGAGGGTTGTAAGATGACCTACCTACTCCAGGCAGGTCTGGCACCATTAGTTAACCCTACAGGGGCAGTTACTAGAAACTGGAGTACACATCAGTGCTGACAGTTTTCCAACATATTTGTTGTTGAAAGCTGCTGATTATGGATGCCTGGTAACAATGCGGGCTTGGTGCTATTGTTGCTATTGCCAGGCTCTCTTGCCCTTGCTTTGTCTCTTTAGTCCTCTGTTCCTGCCTTTCTTATCCTTCTCCTGCTATTGCCTTGTTCTGTTTACTCATTCTTCTGGGCCTTGGTCCTTGCACCTCCTCATCTGAGCTGTAGATTGGCTGTTTCTTTCTGCTCCAGCTGCCTGTACTCAGCCTGCCTTCTCTCAGACCTCATCTCAATCGAGAAATGAACCATGAAACTCCCTAAAGATTCCACTACAGTACCATCTTGGGGTAAGTTTTGTGTGTATTTTGGCACTCGACTCATTTTCTATGGAGTCTGGAAGGTAGAACCACAATGTCCCCTGCTGAAACATGAAAACCTTGCCTCCCTGTCAAGCAGTCACAATATATCTTTTATTACTAGTGTTTTTAATATGACTCTGCAATTTTTTCTCTCCAATCTCATTGTGAGAACCTTTTAACTCATATTTTATTTATTTTTAAATAATTCAGAAACTCAAGATAGAAAATTTCAGTTTTTATTTTGGAGCTTGGCAAACTTACTATGTAATTATTATAATGTAGAATCATGTAGAAAAAAAATTAACTGAACAGTGATTTGGAATCACTCTCTCTACCTCCATTCCACAGACAGTAATAAGCAGAAGGTTATTATTAGAGTAATAATGGTAACTGACTTGTGGTTAGTAGTCAAAAATTTAACTCATCTAGTTTTAAAAGCTGAGAAATAGAAATCTTTCTTTTACAATATTTTAAAATAAGTAAAATACCTTATTGGGTAGATGAGTTCCAATTGACAGTTGCAAATATTGTTTTAGTTCAATCTCTGCTTAACCTGTTGTCAGAAACCAAACTTATATAGCTTTTTCAAATGACTAAAACGAGTTCAATCCTAAGCAATTATGGCAATAAAATAGAATCTGCTTTTCTTCCAAACTTAGTTTGGAAAAAGAAATAAAACAAAGTCACCATTCTTGAACCCTAGCATATTCTTGAACCTAGCATTCTTGAACCCTAGTATATTTTGATGTTATAATGTTAGAGGAAAAAAAAAAATCCACAAGGAACTATGACAGTCTCAAATGATACAGCCAAGACTTTCTTAATATACAGTATCAGAGTTCTTCACCAGACACTGCCCAGGGAGAACACCATCTTAAGAATTAATGAATATAAACAAGCAATAAATGAATTTAGAGTTAGCATTTTCTCGTCATTAAAACGATGAGATGCTTGTGCATTTGCAAAGGTAACGTATTTATACAGAGTATGCAGCCGGCTCCCTCTCCCCAGGGCATATATTTATATCTGAGCTTCTTGTCCTGGGCTCCCCTTAACAGTGAGGAAGAAGTGACTTTAGGGCACAGAACCAAACCTCTAAAAATGAGCCACATCTAATTAACAGTGCCAAGTGTGTAATCTATGTTGTAATTTTCACTGAATTTTATTGTCATGAATAGATTTTTCCAAATGTCTTTTTATTTCCCAAGAGAGTGTTCAAGTAGGAACTGAGTCTTTTTATAACAGTTTGACGTTTGGTGCTGGGGGGAAAGGTTGTTTGTATTTTTGTGTTTGTTTGGTTGGTTGGTTTTTGTGTGTTGATTTTTTGTTTTGCTTTTGGGGTTTTTCTTACATTTATCAGAAAAAGTGACCGAAATACTCCTTGATATCAAATTCTGTTTATGCATGGGAAATAAGAGAAATCACCTGATAAAATTAATACTCAGTTACTCTTTTTAGAACCTGTTTATTTATAGTTTGAAGAGTTAGCTTAAAGCAATGGAAACTAAAGACTAAGATTTATTTCAAATCATAGCAAGCTCACAAAAATTTAAGTTAAAAATTGCATTGTGGATATTCTTCAATCTATTGAATTTACTGTTAAAAAGAGAGGAAAGCAGAAGGAAGTGAGTAGGTACAAAGCACATACTTGTAAAAATAATTATTTAAAATTAATGAAAATTTTCCTTGGCATGTTGTTTTCCATTATATTTTTCAATATATTGTAGCTATTCTAGGGTTTTCTATTTGTTTTCCCAAGATAGAGATCATTTGTGTATAACATTGAAAGGCGTGTATTACAGGCTTTGCTTCTTTTGTTCATACTGCATAGAGCAGCAGCTAAAGCAGTATCAGAAGGCAAAGATCTACAGAATTAGTAGGATTAAAATAGGACTAAGAGGTAGAAGATAAAAAGAACATTGATGAGAGTGAGAAAAATGAATAAGTTTATTTTCAGCTGGCCACTATTGGTGGATTAGATAAAAAGAAGAGCAGCTATCAGTTAACTGATGGAAATAAATTGAGTCACATTGTATTGGACTAGCTTTGCCAAAAGCTAAACTCTCACCCAGCAGCTCATTCCGTCCCCTCTCCCACAGGGTGGGCTGCTATGAGGAAAGGTTTTTCCATCCCAGCCAGACCCAGCAAAGATCTCTACAGAAAACATTTTAAACTCATCTTTGAAAAAATAGTATTTTTTAGTTGAAAGATTTCCTAGACAAAATGGAAAATTCTAGTTTCATAGGACTCTTGTATTTTCTGATTCTTGCTTTGAATCTGCAAGAGCACTATGTATCTCTACATCAATTAATTACAACCTTTGACTTTGCAAATGACCATTTATATAAAAACAAAAATGATATTTAACTACTTAAAAATTATGGCCCATATACCGCATTAACAAAGGATAAATAAATATAAACTGTTTCTTACCATACACTATTTTCAGTGGTGGACTTAAGCAGATAATAAAGCAACATTTAAGATGCAGTTTCTGTGGGGAAAAACAAAGAGAAATTCTTTCAAGAAATAGACTAAGTTAGTTAATTTTACAAATTTACTTATAAATGTCAATTCCTGCCCCCTAAATTCTTTGCAATACTGCAAAAGAAGCTGGAGATGAAATTTTCCTTGGAGCAAACTTAAGTACATGCACAAAAAATAATGGAGCATGTAGATTCAGAAAGACACAAATAACTCGCTGCAGTATAGAGCATTGGAATACCCTGGCAGCCTGTCTCATTTATGGAAAAAGGTCTCAATAGCTAGAGGACATGTCAGAAGGTATGTCCATATCTAAAGTAGACACTGCAAATAGAGCTTTCATTCAGTAAACCTATCTTCTTCAAATCTTCTGTCTTTTTAGTACACTCTCAAGTCTGAGCCTACCAGTTATTTAACAGTAACTAATAAATTGTTTCTCTGCTGGCTGTAATGAGAGAAGCCTTAAGATCCTCAGTGTGTGAGATGGCAAAAGGAAAGTCAAGTTTTAAGCATAGCTTTCCGCTTAGCTATGCTGTTTCTTTGGTATACTTTTAAGCAAATTATAACAAATGGTTCACTAATTTGGTAATAATTTAGAGCCCCCACATCTATCTGTATGCGTCAAGAATCCACTCAACAGCTCCATTGTGGAAATGACACACATCTGTGTCAACAAATCTGTATACCTAGATCAAATGAGTGAATAGGAGATTCACTTGGTTCTGGGGGGCTGCATAATATACAAAAAAACAGGAAGAGCACACTGAGCCAGACAAGGTCTGTTTGCTGAATGGTGTTTGACAATAGGAAGTGGCAGCTAACAGGACAGAGCCTGTGAGAACCAGGCAAGCCTTTAAGATACAGGCTAATCCTATGTTTTTTCTGCTCTATACTCCCAGCTTTTAGCAGACTGTCTAGGGATTTCTGGAGCCAGAGATATTTTTGTTTGCTAAAGTCTCAATGTGTATCTCTTCCATGAGTTTGTCATATTGCTTTTTGAACCCATTTTCACTTTTGACATCTGGAATGCTGCTTGGCAGAGTTTCCACAGTGTATGTATTCAGGTAAAAATATATTTCTTGTTTGCTTGTTTCAGCCTGCTCAGTGATGATGTCTTTTCATGATCCCTAGTTTTTATACTGTTAGAAATAAGGAGTGATTTCTACTTTTATGCCTCATGGGACTTGAAGACTCAGCTAAGTTCAGACCTCCAGGATTCATATATTTCTGAAGTAAAATTTAGGTTGCTATATCATTCTGTTAGAATGAATACATTTATTTCACAAAAGACCAGATACAATTTCAGGAAAATTATTTTTACAGTTTGTCCAAGCTATTCTTAAAAGAAAGAAATTTATATAATGATATGTATACTGACAGTTTCAAATTTGTTGTTGGAATTACCTGTCAGATACTTAGACAGAATCAGTTTAGGATGTTCATTCTTTTACTAATCATAAATAATAATAAAACCTTCCAATATTAGCTTTGGAAAAAGAAAAATATTTCTTGTGTTTGCGAGAAATAATAGCACCACTCACAAGCACTCAGTACCATGTTTCATAAGTGTGGTGTAAGGCATTGCGAATTCCAGTTTCAGATAAAAATGCATTGCTGTTTCTCCTATAAATAAGTAGCTGTGCTATGGCAAGCTATCCCAAAAAATTTTATACATAACCCCTTGAAAATTGCAGAGAACAGACAGAACTGTCTGATGGTATTCAGCATGACCAGAGAAGTTGAAATGATCATGACAGAAAGTAATCTTGCTTAATATTCCTTTTATATTTTCTGCTTAACTCTGGCTTGTCCAGAAATTGTTACTATTTTATTTATTTACAGAGAAGCACAAAATTGTTTTCTATGTTTCTAGCCTGATTATAAAACAAATGCAGAAGCCTAGGAAATTTCTAGATTTTCTCAATGTACCTCCATTTTGGGGCAAAGAGCCACTTTTCTGATTCTCTTCTCACTCCTCTGTCTTCTACAGCTAAACAACCACTAGGTTTCACATTATGCATGAGTACATTGAACGTTTGAATAATATAAAAAGTTACAGATGTTAACTTTTAAAGATGAAAGACAGGAATGACTTGGTAAATTAATTGCCTGCATCTATTGACAGATGCTCCAACTTCATAAAGTTGAAAAATATTTTTTAAAATAGTGTTTTGTCTCTATCAATTCTATCATGATTGACTTAATGATATAAAGTTATCAAAATTATTATAAATGAATAAATGAAAACCTGTCAAAATCCTGTGTTGGCTAAAGCTGTCCTCTTGTTCAGACTTAGGTCTGCCAGACTCCTAGTATCAGCACACGTTCTAACTTATTTTGCAAAGATCACTGTATTGTTTTTCACTGCTCTTCCTTCTGAAATATAGCTTCAGTCTGACATATCATCAGCTTTATAAATCTCAACCACTCCATCTCAACTACTTCCATGAGATTTTGCCTTGTTCTTCCTAGTTTTAGAAAGGGTTATTAAGAATGGTATATGAAAAAACACGGAGAAAGACGACAAGACTGTGAAGTGGCACTCAGGAAATGACTGTCCCAGGGGAACACTGGGATTCTGATCTCCCACCAAACACTTCACTGCTCTTGTAAATTTGGAACACTGAAGGCTCAGCTTTTAAAAAGAAAGTCAAAAGTCATATATAATGATGTATTTCAAGACCTAAAACTTTCACAGAATGGCATCAAATATCCACAAAAGCTATAACAAAATCATTAGAGATGACAGCCATAGAAGAATGATAGCCCCATTGCAGGAATTCTTGTGGAAACAAGTGCTATGTAAGATGGTCCATTTTAAATACTGTCATGTTCCCTTGTGGTACAAACTGTATCCAACTCGAGTGAAATTTGTTCTGAAATACCATAGATAGTGGATTATAGAAATATGTAACTTTCCGCACTATGCATTAAATAAAAGAAATTCTGAGGGAGTAACCTCTGTATTTACACTGATTTGATGTGCACTTTATTGCCTACATCTGGTGGAATGGAAGAAGATTCTTTCTCCTGGATGGAGAACCCCATTTAAATCTATGCTATTGCAAATCAGAGATACTTGGCTGAAAAGCAGAAACAGGCATACAGCATGAAAAAGAGATTTTTATCACCTAGGTTTAGAGGTGAATGTTGGAATTGGGAAACAATTAGAAGACTAAACTTCTAGATGTATTCTGCATGTGGAATTGCTGCCATAACTTGCTATTGTAATTTCTATCCTTGCTGAATGTCAGCAAGCTCTGTGCATATATCGGGAACTAAACAGGCTGGCCTGAATGTTGTGAAGGAACTAATGAATACAATCTCTAAAATCCTATTTTTACTTGGCAAATGAAATTATGTTTTTATCACAAAATGTGCTACAAATTGCCAGCACTGTATTATAACTTCTATTCACACCTTTTTCTATGAGCGCATGAGGAAATAGAATCAAGTTGCACAACCTAATAAATTCATAAAAACTTACTAACAACTCAATACTCATTTTTTAGCAGTCTGAATCTAAGCTAGTATACATAATTTTGATATTCAACTCAAACCTGACTTTGAAATTCCTAGAGCCAGACTCAGGTCTGTGCAAGTGCATAGCTCTATTTTTTTGATAGTTTAAATTGCTACTGTCTTTTAAAAACTTTGTCTTTATTAAACTGAAAGCTTGAAATTGTGTTCTTCTATACACTTTCTCTTTTCAGATACTAGAATAAAATAAAATGTTGTCATGTGATGCACATTTTCTTAGTGAAGGCCAGTCATGACATATAGATGAAAATGTCTTCATATTTACAGTCTAGATACAACAAAAAATGGTTATAGTTTTATTTTCTTGAGTTTTTAAATTTTTCTCAAAGGACATTTGGATGATTCTGAAAATAAGAAAAGCAATGGTACTTTGCTGCAAGATCACATTGTCTATGAAGTGGTTCAGAAAGGTGTTTGAAGGAAGTGGATTAGCATAATTGCCGTGTGCCTCCTTGCTTACACAATGTTCTACAGTGCTGTAGAAAGAACCAGGTTTTTTATTTGTTTTTATTTTGAGATAAAGTATTGTCAGACATGCTTACCTTCAAAATCCCAACTTTGCAAATCCCACTGGAGTAAGAAGTGAGGTGACAGAATCCAACAGAAGCATAGCAAAGTGCTCTGAAGCACTCGCCGATCCTTTTGCTCCAAGCTATGACTAAAGGAAGATATTGGCTATTTTTAAGAATCCAGACTATGCTACAGCTTCATACCGGACTGCTATAACAATCTCAGATAAAAAATACATTTTATTGAAATTCGATCACATTGACTTACATATATGCACATATTTTCAAGGCAGCTCTAAATCTGGTCATCTATTTCTAGGAAAAAACCACAATTTGTCATCTGATTTCAAGTGAATTGAGTATCACATATGCATTAAAAAAATTAATTATCTGTTTTGGGTTTTATTCTGGAGACTTTTTTTTGACTGTTAAACCATTGTCTTGATCCAATATGAAACCAGTTCTGATCTTCATGATATCTTATTCTCCAATTGTAAAATAAAGCAAACAATATGAAAGCATGAACTAAAATGTGGCCCGTAAAATATTAAATTCTTCCTAAATGGCAACACAGTAATTATTCATTAGAAAAAAAATCAAAAATTATTAAATTTTTGTGTCAATGTAAATCCCAGAAAACATTAATAATTGTGTAGATGATTTAATATAAAAAATGGGAATTAATACTTAGTTTATTTTAGTATTGTGCACTGATTACTATAATAATAATTTATACAACAAATTAACCATAATTGACTGAATTGCAACAACTGAAAATTTGTGTTAACAAATGGTGCATGTGGTTTACTGTGAAAAGCAACGTTAAAAATCTTTGGTTTTACCTCCTATCTTATTTTGCAGCCTAACATTGTAAGAGAACCTGTTCAGAACTATTGACCTGTAAAAGCAAATTGCAGCAAGGTCCTGGCTGGCCATTTCCCACAATCCTGATGGTGGTCTGCTCCGACAAACTGAAGATTTGGAAAATTAAGAGGTGCTCAGTCTGTCAGAAAGACAATAGAATGTGCCTACATTTCTAATTGCAGTTCAATTGAAAAGAAGAAGCAGATTAAATACTTAAAAAGCCCCCACACTCCTGCTGGGAACAGGAAGCTGGACTGAGATGTTGAGGAGTGACCTGTTCCTGAAGGCCTCTTTTCCAGCTGTCAGTGGCCAGGGTAGTGCCCAGCTGAAGGTCTCCATGAAGATAAAGTTGCATCTGAGGCTTTCAGCAGCCTGTGGAGCAGCACAGTGGCTGAGGTCCATCTCTTAGTCAGGGGCCAGAGGAAGAAAAGAAGTTTCACAAGGTTCTCTGAAGCTTGACAGGTTGCTTACTTGTTGCAGCAATGGCACCAAAAGGGTTGAAAGCCTTTCCCATGAAATACACTGGAAAATACAAGGGAACTCAAACTTGCAATGTAAATGCTTTTTCTTAACATCTGCCATCAGCAGACTAAAACAATAGAGTGAATTTTATCAGTGGTTAGTGAAGGTCAGACTTTACCACTGCTTGACCTCCAAAGACATCTGCAGTTTAAGTCTGTGGAGGAAGTCCAGAGATGAATTAAAGGTAATGTTTCCTCCACCTTAGCAGAATTTCTTCATTCAGCAGTGAGAGGGGCAGCACATGCACCCCTCTTTGTAGCACAGGTAGAGTAAGCAGCAACCACTACCTCACTTCCTGAAGTGATTTAGGATCAAAGAATCACTGAGTTTGGAAAATACTTTTAAGATCATTGAGTACAATTGTAAAAAAAAAAACAAAAACAAACAAACAAAAAAACCCCAAAAACAAAACCAAAAAAACACCCACACATATAAAAATCCCCAAACAAACCCAGCAGAAATCCAAACCCACATTAACAGATTACTTCTAGAATTAGACCCAAATCTTCAAATATTTATGACACAAGGACTGAAGCAAACACCACATCCAAGATAGTGACAGAGTTATGTTACATAATTCTCTACACACATTTATGAAGCTCGATCATAAAGCTGTTCAGAAGGAATGCTGCAGCAGGTTGTTCTTCACCAGTGATAAGTAATTTACGTTTAATTTCTACCTGAAATTTTTTTGGCCATTTCATTACCAGTTTCCTTGCTTGTGGACTTGAGTGCATTAACTCTTCTTTAGGCAATTATATATTGATTTGACTTACAGAGGCACAAATCTACTGTAGAACTTGAGAGAATAGGTGTTTTGGGAATTTTAGTCCCACCTTGCTACTGACCCATGGCAGGTAATACATGTTGCTATGTCTCCTGACATTAAGATGAACATAAAACCGACCATTTTCATCATAGGGTTCCCTCAACGCCTGAAAAAAAATTTTTGGGAGCATTCACCATTTTCTTCTTTTTTTTCCTTGATTTTCTAGAGGTTTTACTGACAGCAAATATGGTTTTCTGAATATCACCCAGATGTTAGGGCAAACTGTTGGCAGTTCTCTGAGAAAGTTCGGCATTTTTGAGTAAGCCTGGATCCAGCACTGGGAGCCAAAATGAGGCCATAGCACCTTCTGCTATGATAAAGAAATGACAGCTTGAAAATGTCATTTCTGAAAGAGCTGTTACTTTTGTCATTTCACACTTTGGTCTAGTTAAAATTAAAACAATAGAATAAAAGTATTTGGTTTGTATCCTTTTTTCAGCCACAGAGTATTTACAATCAGTATTTTTTCTGAAGTATTAACATAGAGTAGAGTAAGGAACACTAAATTAAATAATTCAGAAACTTAGGAAGGTGAAATACCAAATAAAAACACGGTAAAAACTGAAACGTACTGAGGAAAGACAGATAATAGCTTTCTTCTTCTTTTCTTTCTCCTTTTTTTTTTTTCAAGTAGCTTTTACTGTGTCAAAAATGACTTATAAATTACTCTGGTACAGTTAAATGGAGCAAATATTTCTCAGAACAAATGTAACATGTAATGTGGGATTTAGATCATCTAGCTGTAGCTTTCAAAAAAAAAGAAAAATACTTAATCTTCAAATTTATCTATTCATCCAGATTATTTCCATGGTAAAGAAAAGAAACAAGCATCATCTATGAGTAGTTTACACAAATTATGTTAGATATCTAGGGCACAGGAAAGATGGATCAATGACTAACCTAGGTCTTGAGAGAAGTGAATAAGTGAGATGAATCTCATCACTTCTCTGAAACACTGGGCTTTTTTTTTGGCTTTTTTTTTTTAATTGTTATGTCTTTTGATAGACTCTTCATCTCAGTACCGATTCCTGACAATGAACACAGTGTTATCTCTCAATTCTCTATTCAGCATAGTCCAATCTCTGATTCTACCATTACAAGATGAGCATATTTATGTACATCAGTATCAATCACAGCACAATGGGTCTTCAAATTGCTTTAATATTTCACAGAAACAGAACAAGCTGCATGAGTGGTACAGCTCAGTAGTGACTAAGCACAAAGCTTAATGGAGTCCATTTAAAACACATTCTTAAAATATTAAATCAAAATGGAAATTTCACATTCCTACCTTTAAATTAACAGCTCATGATCATTTGTTCATAAGCAACTCCATTTAATCCTCCTCATGTATAGAGACTACAAAGTTATCTAAGGTCAAGATATATGCTTATGAGATTTTTCCTCTTTATACTTTAGTTTTATAATCATTTGACATAAAATATATTCTTTCATTAGTATTTGCTTGAGTAAAACACTACCAAAAAAAATAATTTTAGCCTCAGAAAAAGATAATGGAGTTTTGAAGTTTGATTCTGAGGCTAGGTCATCAGATGCAAAACTTTGATTTTCCCCCATTGTGGCTTTTTGGGTGATACTAAAAAAACCACTGAAATTAAAATGTTATTCACTGGAATCCACCACATTTCATGTTTTACTTAATATTAATTAAATTCAAGACTGGAAACTTGCAACTTATTTATCAGGTATGCAAATGTATGTTTGTGATATTGAATGTTTGGTTTAAAAGTACCAAATGAAAGCATACAAAGCAGAAGGTTTTAAAAATTTGCAGTCCTTAAACCATCCTATGACTGCCACTTGTCATGGTTGTCTCATAACTCTTTCATAACCTCTGCATAAGAAATCAAAGAGCTCAGTGTTGCTCCTGTAGAACAAGTGTACATCATGACAGGAACTGAAAGTACATGTGCATGCAATCTCAGAAAGAAAGTGATTAGAGAAATGTTAAAGAAGCTCTTTGCACTCTCTGATGTTAGACATCTGTCTTAGGTAGCTAAAAATTCTCTTGGCAATCGAGAATGTTGTTTCTTGAAATAACCAATGAAACTGCTACCCTGTCCTGCCCATTCTAACTAACTGCTGCAGAGGTTTCTGAGTCCTTTATCAACCACCTCCTGATTGTAGGCTAAAGTCAGTTAGGTTTTTTCCCCTAAGAAAATTGCACCATAAACTCTTGTTACACAAGATTTGATTAATGTCCACTTCAGATGTCCCTCCAGCAAGGGCAGAACACAGATGGAGGCTGGCCGCTGATCTAAGTTAAGCCATTTCCACCCGTCAATCAGCATCTGTAGTTTATAGCAGGATGTCTTGAGGAAAGGTGGTATCAGTGATATCTTACTGTAAGAAGCTGAGAGGTTCAGAAATTGATTAATGAGCAGGTCCAGAGTCCATCAAGTGAGAGCAAGATAGAGAGGTGGGTGTACCTTTCTAAGGCAAGCTCTCACCACTCATCCATCAGAGCCCTACGTTAACAGATGAGTCACTTCAGTTTCCCTCCTCAGTCAGTGGAGAAAAAGGCTGCTCTTAGGGTGAGCTAAAGCCAGAAACTAACTCAGATGCACGCAAGTGGAACTTGTTTCTTTTCTTTGACAGCAGGACTCAAAAGTTACTGTACTTACACTCTGAAGTAAGACCTTGTGAGTTCTGCTTAAGAACAAATAAATCATCCTTTGAAATTTCAGAGAAATATGTTGAAGGGAAAACATTTTCACAAATGACTTAAAAGTGGCTACACCCTAAATCCATCCTCAAATACAGTGAACAATGAGTTGCTGTGACTACATATCTCAGTTTTTCCTGATGAACATATCAAAGAGTAATGAAGAAAAGATGTAGAGACAGGTGATTTCACCTCACTTCTTCTCCCCTTCATAGCCTAGAAAGAACTTGGTAAAACACTGACTGAAAATGCTGGAAAACACTTATTTTCTGGTCCTCTTCTATATTGGCAGTATATAGTAGTCTTTTGAGCTCTTTACTCCACTCAGGTAATTCAGAAACTACACAATAAAAAGTGATTCTGACCCTGAAAACACAAGCAATTTTCTGATCCTGAATTTCCATGCCTGTTTCCACTGTGTTTGAGAATGTAGAATATGCAGCATTTAAGGGTTTTTATATATGAGTATAGGTGGTATAAGTTAGAAAGTGTTAATGCTGAAGAATAGGACTGAAGACATATTGTTTATTTTTCTTTTCCTGCCAAGCTCTATGCATACTGAGTAAGGAAAAATCCACCTTAAAGTTATACAAAGACCAAAGCAAGCATAGTGAGTTAGTCAACTCCCAAATTGAAACACCTGCTCTCAACAGGGTATACTAACCTTCAGTGAGTTCTCTCCTACCACAGTAGACCACTTGCACTCTTCAGGCTATTTTGGTATCTCTGTGTCAAATTGCAAGCTTGATTTATGCCCAGAACTCCATTTCTAACTCAGAATAACCATAATTTTATGTTATGTAATTTTGCTAGAAATAATATAATAAAGCTATTTACACTGATCACGTGTGGTATAAACACAGCACTATTTTTGAAACAGGAATCCATCAGAGAGAACCTTCTAGTGCTATAGAACTGATACAGCATGGCATTCTGGTGGAAAACATGGACCTGGTCCTTTGTAAGAAATAGGCATGCTAAGAATATTGTTTTATGATGGACCCTGATGATTAGTGTTTCAGAGACTTTTTCCCCAAAGGATATTCTATCTAAACTTATACTAGTTGTGGTGGATCTGAAACCCAGCCTTGGGAGGTGTGATGGTAAGTGACTGCCTTGGTCACAGTGATCATAAAATAGTGAAGTTTAACATTTTCAGTGAAATCACAGAATCACCAAATTGGTCAGGTGGGAAGGGATCACAGTCCAACCTCCCTGCTCAAGCAGGGTCATCCTAGAGTATATGCTAGAGAATTGTGTCCAGACTATCCAGAATATCTCCAGTGAGGGAGACTCCTGGGGTCTGTTAGCAATCTGTTCCAGTTTGCTATCACTAAAAAGAAAAAGAATGGACCACAGAGTTGTTACCCTAGACTTCAGGAGAGCAAACTTTAAGCTGTTCAAGAAGCCAGTTAGCAGAGTACTCCAGGAATCTGCTTTTGAAGGCAAGAGTTCAATACTGCTGGTAAGTATTTAAGAATCATGTTATAGACCAACAGGAGCAACAATTCCAGTGTGAAACTCTGAAACTCCCTGTTGAGATCAAGAGCAAAAAAAAAACTGAAATTACTCTGGAAGGAAGATCAAGCTTTCCAAAAAGAATACAGAGCTCTGTTTTGTAGATGTAGGAAGAAGATGCAAAAAGTCAAAGCTCAATCAGAGTGAAATTGACCATTGTTGTGTCATATGACAAGAAGAGTTTTCAAAGTGCATTAATATGCTCTTAATATTAAGGAGATCTAAAGGAAGCATTGGACTGATGCTTTTTGAAGGTAGTGATCTGAATAATGGAGATGAAGAGAAAGCTGATGGCTATTTGGTACTTTTTTGAAAAATCCAGATATCTCCCTCCTAAGATTAGTCAAGATTTTAATGGTTAAAAAAATCAGTATCTTTAGGCTGCTTCTGTGTAAGTGTTTAATGGACCTAATCTCTCATTTCAGACCCTACAGAAGTATTTTTGACAAGATGCATCTGCATACACCACCACAAGCACATGTGAGGAAGGAATCTCATTCTACTGGGCTAAAATCAGGGGAAAAAAATAAAAGGGTGCCACTTAATCCTTAAAATACATCTGAACATATTAAGCATTTATATTTAACAGTTATTAATGCACAGCAGTGGATTTCAAAGAGTGTGTCTGTGATAAGGATGTGATGTGATGTCATGTTCTCTTGCTTGTAATTAGTTACAAAGGTATCTTGTATGTAAGTCACCACCAAACAGTTATTAATATTTTTGTGTCTGCAATAGCAACATGATTATTAGATAAAGGTTATTCAGACACTAAATGAAAAATAATATAAAGTAAATGCCAGCACAAAATATCTCAAAATAGGTGCTTCATTTCCTACTTTTTAAAGAAAATTAGTGAGGAAAATACCCTTACTGGGGTAAAAAACTCAAACAAATTTGTCTGTTCAGAAGTTTTCTACTAGATGTCTACTGCATTTAATTTCAGTATCACAAAACCAAGTATCAGCAGTTAAAATGTTTTTGACCAGAAAATAATAATTATCAGAGAACCAAAATTTCTTTCTGTCTGTATTACCTTAACAACTGGATTAATGCGCAAGGGACTTCAGAAAGAAGGGATTGGAAAAAAAAATACTGACCAGATTAACAAAAATTTACTGCAAAGAGTATACTGACACCGTTGCATTCCTTTTATTTTTCCATTCTTTAACTCAGAGCATGCATCTGTAAATTAACTAGGTTGCATTTAGCACAGGAAACATCTGAAGCAGAATGAGAGCTGCTATATGGAGTAATAAAGAAATTATATTAATCCTTACTAAAGAGTCCAAGAGGAAAAAAAAAAAACAAACAACAAACCAAACTAAATCAATAAGAAGCTCTGAATAGAATAAGGCTTAGATCAAGAAGTTCTTCATAGAGCTTTGAAATTTTCATAATTACTGTTCAGGGACATTTCCAAGCCAGTGGTTATATCCTTAGGATGAGGTTTAGCAGCCACTAAAAACTTATCCTTTGTGTACAGGTCCAGTCCCTTTTTTAACTCATTTGTACTTAGGCCTTCATGACAGCTCGTAGTAATAAATTACATGCTCTAATTGAGCTCTATGCAGAAAAGAATTGAATTCCTTCTCAGCACCTTTCCAACATCTCCTAGATTTGGGGAGTGTAAGACACGGACTGTAGGCAAGATAAGCCAGGATAAAAAAGGAAGAAATGCTTCATGGGAAAATAATAAAAACTAATCATTCTATAATTTTCTTAGTGCAATGAGAGTGGTAGGAGGCACTGAATATATTTCTATAGCTGAGCAACAAAAATACTTTGAATGGGTTTCTACAGGCCTTGCTTGAGAGACTTGTGCAGAGCTATTACAAATTTCTTGGGCCACATTTGTTTTTATTGAAGAAAAAGAAGAGCTTTAGGATTTGGAAGTATCCTGAAAATCTTTCTTCATTAAAGCAAAGATCTCATCTTTTTCAGAAAAACAGCTCTCTCTCCACATATTGGAATTTTAAACAGATGTTTTAAACTGCAACTTTGTATCTTGGTTCCAGACACATTTCATGATGACAAGAACTTCTATTGCATTCAGGTCTTACAATTATTCTAAGAACTGGGGAATTAAGGAGATCAGTAAACAGATGCAGGGTAACAACTTGCTTTTTCCAATCTGTTTTCACAATTACTAACATGACTCCAAGGGAAGTGCAATAAGAAAAGGTAGCTAGACAACAGAAATTCCTGGAGCTAGCAGGCCTGGCAGCCAAAAGCAAGTGAAAGCATACCCCTACCATCCCATCCTACATCTGCTCACTTGCTGTGGAAATAAGACAGCAGTAAACGATTTGTGCATCTCAAGGCCAGAACAGTGTCAAGTGGCTGACATGATTTCTGCTAAAATGCCAGCAGCCCTTGCTCTTCAGCAGCAGAGAATATTAATGAGCCTTAACCACAATCTGGTCCAGGACTGCTTCCTACAAGGTGTTACAGAGAGAAGTCCATGTCTTGTGTCTCACAGGCACCCTCCATATGGAAATTCCATTTAGTTTTGTTTCATGATATAAAAGATGTAGAGGATTTAAACTTTAATAACATATGAGGTTTAGTGATCAGGTGAAATGTCAATATTTTCCACAGAATAATTGTCACATAGTATGCCAAAAGAAGCTTTTGTAATGCAAGGCAAATATACTTCTATAGGATACATTTCATCTGTTGATAATTAGATTTTCTATTTTTCTACAGGGCAAGATTAAGAACACCAATCAAATGACCTTCTATTATTTGAACTGAAACGTCATTTTTCTATATATGTGCCTATGATACTTTTGAAATGAAAAGAAAGGTGCATTGAAATATTTCCTATTTAGTGATTAGTCTAGAGAAAAACTGAATTATGTCTCTAATAAACTCTTGATTTAGCAACAAGCCAAAAATGAGAAATTTTACCAACCTTAAAGGTTCTGATAGAAAAGTTAATTTCTTAGCTAGTCATTTATTTTTCACTGGTAGTTATCCCTCATAGACAAACATGGCATTTCACTGAAGTTATTTGAACTTTTCCTTTGGGTCCTTTTGTTATATTTGCAGTTGCCAGACAAATTATTTAAACAGTATCTTGTTTTACTTTCAACTTACCATTAAAAGTAGAAAATTCACTTCATTTTTACTGGATACTGATCCTGCCCTAGTAGGCATTTGATGTGCTTTGGAAGAAGGACTAACAACAATTACAAACGTAAAACTAACATTTGGATACAAATTGTTCATAACTGCTTGATTCAATTCTCTTAATGAAATAGACTTACAATGTAGTGGGAAACCTAGGTAGAGTTTTGGAAAGTCATCTCTTACCTTTACATATCACAAACAGCACTGTAAAACATCTGAAATTATATTAAATTATCATAAAAAAAGAGGTCACTTCAAAAAAACCAAATCAAATGAGAAAATTGATTTACAATGGTTGCCTTTTCTTTTTCTCAATTCTGTATTCTAACCAAAACTTAGTTGACTACTGATTTTTGTTCTTTGGAAATCTATGAGGTTTCAAATTGTCTATTTAGTGAAAAATCTTTGGCATGTTTCCCTTTGAGATTATTTATAATACCCACAGCTGGAATATCAGGCATTTGCCTAGAGCAACAAATTCTTGTGTGATGCATAACAGCTTCAGAAAAGCTGTTCTTTGTATTTTGATTGTAACAGCTCCTGGAAAAGTTGGAATGTTGCTGTTTTCATCCTACTACGTAATATTATGTTGATACCTCTGAGAGGGTCTATCTGCTGGAGTATGCTCCTGCAGAAGCCTGAGAAATGTGGAGAGCCAGCAGGCTGAAAGTACTGAACCTGGCAGGAAGGAACAAGGGAAAAACGATGAGGATGTGAGCACGTTTTGTGAAATTTCTAGACCAAGGAAGGTGTTCTGTAGACCCTGAAGAGCTGTCATCAAGCTATTCACCTGATACCAGCCTTTGCAGAGGGATAAAGTTTTAAATCTGAGCACCCACAGCTGGGGAAAACTTTCAAATCCCACTCTGCTCTCTGGATGATTATTCTAATAATCAAACCAGTAGGTAGTAATAGGCAACAGTAATAGTGGGTGTGAGTCATCTGTAAAAAAATGATCAAGGCAAGTTCATTGAGGCGTTTCATTCTGGACATCACCAACTCATATGTATATATGCATACCTAATTCTGATGTATGCACACATACTATGGGACAAAACTCAGGTTTCAGACCTTTTTTTTGAGTATGAGCTGTTGAAAACAGTATAGGTCTCTTGATCAGCAGGCTGGTTAATATTGAAGCTGTAATTCTTTCCCTTTGCTGTATGAGAACAAAAGGACCTAGCATGGATTTATAATATCTGGGAACTAAGATTGCAGAAAGAGGCGTTATGCTTAGACACATCATCTTCACAGTCAAAACAGTGAATTCATGCTAAACTTCTGTATTTCTCTCCTACTGATGCAGAACATTTTAACAGAAGCAAACATATAGTCATAAGCTCATACGGTGAAAGAGATTGACTTGCAACAGATGCATTTAAATTTCATTCAGTATTTGTGAATTTCAGCTTGCAAGCCATTTGTCCTGCTTCACATTCTTTCCTCGTGTTTGAAACTTGTTAGGTTTTGGCTTTTTTTGTATGTTTTTGTATGTTTCTTTGCTAATATGAATTATATGCAAAAGTTATAGCTCCTGAAATTGGTGTTTGACCCTACCACATGTACACACATCCAAACAGCATTCATAAACCATGTCAAATTAACAGAAAGGCAATAAAGAAAAGCAATTATCAGTGTAAACAAAAACTTTGTCATGTTTTTGATGTTTGTTCATACCAGAGTCAATAAACCTCAGCCCTCTAGTCTAGATATTTACCTGAACCTTTACCTGAGTCATTTAAATTATCTTGAAGGGAAAGTTGAATAACATCATACTTTAACATTTTGCAGATTATCAAAAATGGTTTCCTTCCAATGCACCTATTATCTTGCAGGTGTATTTTTTAATGCAGAGGAAGTACAGGGAGATTTTTACTGGAATAACCATTGGTTTGCATTTCTTCTAGCATGTTCTCTTGAAGAGCAGGGATAAAACTCTCTTCCAATAGTATGGGAGGCCTAGAGTCCTTATCCTGCTCTTAAGGAGGTACAAGTCATTGTTACATTTTCTAATTAGAATACTAGTAGCTTTATGAAATAGGGGAAACATGAAATCAATATGTGTTTCTAAAGTATTCAGCATAAGTGACGAGCACAAGAGTCATAAAGGATATTTGAGGTACATTCAAGACACTCTGATTCACTTCACATTACTTATTCTAGACCTACATTCAATATGCTGCCAAGAGATATGCGCAGGCAATAAAACCCAAATCTTCTGTTTCTGACTGCTGCCCTTGTAAGTTCCCCATTAATTACAAAGCATATTTCATTTCTATTAGGAAGTATATCTCTTTTCTATATGTAACTGCAGACCAAGAGAAGATGTGCATATATTTGAAATATGTTGACATTATTGATTACTGGTGTTTCAAGAATACTTCACCATAAGGAGCATATTAAATGTATTCTATATGTAAATAATGTAACAAAATCACATTACTTAAATCTGATAATTTAATAATTAATTAATTTCATTCAATTTCTTTATGCCACTAGCATTTTTCTTTGTTTGTTTTGAGCAGTCAGTTTTAACAGGAAGAAAAGAAAACCTGTTTCATCTGCATTACAAATGTCTTCAGGACAGTAATCAGAAAAAGGAGCAAGAAAACATTAACCATCCATTCAGAAATTACGCTATCACAGAAGATGTTGCACTTTGCTGTTTGCTCTGTTCAGACCAGGGCAGTGATAGAACCAGTGCCATTCACACGGGCACTCACTGCTGTGTGTGATTTTACCTGCAGTTCCTCTTAGCCACCAAGCCTGGCCACCCGTGGGCTCACTGACCCATGATTTCTATGAAACGAAATCCTTTCTGGTGCTCCTATGTCCTTCCTCTCTCTGCAGGTGTTCGTAGCCAGTAGGACTGATCCTTGAGAAGGGAAAGTAAAGCCCCTTTCACATCAGATCATCTTCAGCAGATCATACCTGGTGCTCTGGTGGGTTTATGAGTGGCGCACAGAGAGCAATTAGCTCCTGAATGAGGATAACAACAGGCGATTGCCCTATTTAACAGCTGCTAAGTGGTGTTAATTGCTGGCTATATACCACAAGCTGAGCAATTTCGTGCAAACTGTACAAACAGAAGAAAACAAACAGATGATGTAGGGAGAAAAATGGGACTGAAAGAACCTCTATTAATACCAAATAGGCATACAGCTGGAGAGATCATATTCATTGCTGGTGTGAATGATTTGTAACAAGCATTTTGTCAAATCCAGCCTGTTACTGAATTGTCTGTGAATAGACAGCAATTTATATTAGTTTCTTCATTATTCACAGTCATTTAATGAATGGCTTCTATGAAAATATTTTTTTTGCCTAGGGTTTTCTCCAGCGTGGCTAGTTTCTGATAAATTCATTCTTATTGAACGATGCTTTGATTTCCATGAAACAGAGTAAAGAATAAGATATGTTCAGAATCTAGCCTTAAATTGTAAGTTAATAATAAGCAAATTATCTCTAAAAATGGGAAGAAAATATCACCAAATGAAATTATGAGGTAGAGTTTCTTTTCCTCATACTGTTGTAAAATACAGGAAAAGTCTAGACAAGAAATCTTACAGAGGTTTTTAGATTTTTTTTAGATGCTCTGTTGGTTTTCAGGTCTCTGTTGCTAGAGAATTCACTAATCACAGTGCAGCAAAGCTGGCCACTGTGTACATTTTATTGCTTAATAGCATGGGTTTGATTTTATGTGACAGACAAAAGTGGACTTATTTGGAAAGCATAGCTGCCAATTATAAAAAGGGCTTACATGCCATGAAATGTTGATAAGTTATGACAGTAATCAGAGAAGGAAAAAAAATAGAGTTTTGTAAGTCCCTCTCCTGGTTTTAACTGGGACAGGATTAATTCTCTTAGTAGCTGTACAGTGCTGTGTTTTAGATTCAGTAGGAAAATAATGTTGATAACACAGTGATGTTTTGGTGGTTGATAAGTCATGCTTATCCTGTCAAGGACTTTTCAGTGTCTCATGGTCTGTCAGTAAGGAACTACGCAAGAAGCTCTAAGAGAGCATGGCTGAGACAGGTGACCCAAAGTGGCCAAGTGATATTCCATATTGCAGAACATGCTACCCAGTATATAAACTAAACTGGGGGGAGTTACTTTGCAGGGGTGAATCATGACCTGGAGACAGGCTGAGCTGGTGGTGAGAATTGTATTGTGCATGACTTGTTTCTCTCAGCTCTCTTTGTCTCCCTCCTTTTTCATTACATTTACTGTTAATTATTATTACTGTCATCCTCATTGTCATCCTTCACCTCATTGTCATCATCTGTGTTTTGTTTTGCTTTGCTTCAATTATCAAACTGTTCTTATCTCAACCCGTGAGTTTTAATTTTTTTCTGATTGTCCTCCCCATCCCATCATGGAGGAGGTGGAGTGAGTGAGCAGCTGCATGGTACTTAATTGGCTGCTTGGGTTAAACCAATCCCAAAAAATCACTAGATAATATATGCACAGCTGAAAAATGAGATTCTGCAAACAAAATATGAGGGTCTGTTTGAAATTATTCTTTGTGATGAACTACACACAAACAAGTAAAGCAGACATCAATAAATGTGCCAGATAACAACAAAGTAATGGCACTGTTGATCTAAGCTAAATGCTCCCCAAAGCTGGTTGCTTTTCCAACTGTGAATCAAGAAAAAGGACACAGTACCAAGTATGCAGCAGACTGAAGGACCAATATTTTCATCTGGTTTCTATTGCTTTGCCTCATCCTCAGCTTATCTGATGAATCTGAGAAACCTGAATAATTTCTCTCACTCTTTTTTGCTTTATTTTAGAAAGGATGGTATTTTCCCTAACATGTTTATGTTGGTCTTCTATACATAAATACTTGTCCCAACATGCACCTCACCATTATAAGCCATGAAAATATTCTTTATTTCCAATAAGACTTTTTCCAGTGGACTCCCATGGAAGAGAGACGGGATCTTATTTTTCAGAAAGCCCGTGAAAGTAATGAAACTCTTATTCAGCTAAGAGACCAAATGCCAAACATGTTGCCACAGTGCTTAGAACTTGTGCTTCCTTTTTCTGCACTTCCTACAGAGCTTTTGAAGGACAGGAGAGTGCTGGCATGCAATAAACATAGCTTATCTCTAATTCATGACACTCAGGCTGTGACATTAGATTTTTGGGTGTTTTGAGTGGAAATTTTCTTGAACTGTGAAAAATGCAATTTTAGACTACATTTGATCTTCATACAATTTGAATATTTGTTACAAAGTAAATAAGAAGTCTTCTGAATTCAATTATTTTCATATTATCAATGGGAAAGTAATTTCTTTAGCAATATTTTAAAGGTTATTAAAACACTGAGGGATGATTTGGGGGGGGGGGGGGGGATTGTTTATTTCTTTTTTTTATCATTTATTTTTGCTTAACACCCCTCAGGAAGAAAGTAATAAAAAAATAAAAAAATAAAAAGACAAGGAATAGAAGATCTGGTGCTGGCAAAATGACCATTGACCCAGAAGAATAACCAGAGATTATGACTCTGGGATTTTAGCTGTATATTGTTATAGAGTTACAAGCTGAACTGCTAAACTTCTTAGCTTCCAGGCCCTGGAGAACCTTGTTAAACATTTGTCCTTTCTTTAAATAATGTAGGTTGTAGTTTAAGTCTACAGTCTGTGTAAATACATACAAACAGGGAAAAGAGGCACATAAACCTAGTCTTAATCAAGGCTATATTTTATATATGTCAACAAATGTTTGTGTGCTCTAAAATCATTTCAGGGAACACAGAACCAAGTAAGGCTCCTTGTCTTGATGCTTGTTTTTTTGGGGAAAAATAATTAATTTCTTGGTTTACAGATGTTGCAGAGTTTCCAAATGCAGATGGGAAGGAGGGAAGAAAGTAATCATGCTGACCCTTAGTCTGACCAGTGGCTGTCCCCAATCTCTCCAATTGCTGGCATATGGACGTACAAACCCTCAAGGCCACATTAGCTGCCAGTACAGACATCCTTGCACGCCCCCCCACACACACACATACCCACCCCTGTGTCTCTCAGTGCACTCCCAGCTCCTACTGTCTCTCCAGCAGCAGCTGCCCTGAAATTCAGATCCCTTAGTCTGTCACCTTCATTTGCAACCTCCTCCTACGGCTGCACCCTCAGAGGCGCAGGTGCTGCCCCTGTCCCAGCCCACATCACCTACTCTCTATTCTCTGGAAGAACCTTCACTGACATTGCCATGCTCATTCCTGTCACTGGCACCATGGACACACGGACTGCTCTGACTTGTGGTCCCAGCCCCAGGGCTGTCACTGAGCCCCACACACACACTTCTGCACACAGGACAGTGACCTCTATTCAGAAAAATGGCTAGAAATGGGGTTTAGTGAGAAGCTAAGGCACACAGTAATGATCAGGAACAGAGCATAGCCAAGCAGATGCCCTGACCAGCACCTGCTTGCATGCAGCTGGGTCATCTATCAACTTATACTTCTATTTTCCCACTTGTTCTTCCCCAAGATACCTTGATTCTTCCTTTTTCCCACCCTTGGTTTGTACCCAAAACATCCCATCCACAATCCTGTCCAATCCAAGTGCTCTCCCCCTGCACTCCATTTCCTTGATCTTGCTGCAGAAGGTGAGCAATAAATAAATAAAGCAGTCAGGGGCTAGAGTACATCACAGAGTCAGCAACAGAACATTGTGTACAAAACTACATATCAATGAGGTGAGCAAAGAGGAGAAGCAGTCACTGCTCTTTTAAGATAATATGGACATAGTAGAGAGATTGTTTTCTTCCAGCCTCACTAGATTGATGTACCAAGATACACCCCTTATCTTGCAGTGCCTGGAAATGCTTGATGAAATACAATTACAAGTTTATGCATGTAATATATACTATCTCCCCTCTCACAGATAATTATGGATTGGTGCTGCTAAGTCTCTGAAATCCTCCCCTGCATGTCAAAATGACTATTTCTTCTGTGTTTCTTTATTCATCCCCTGGCACAGTTGCAGTAGAGAGTGTGGACAGGCAATATGAGTAAAAAATATGTACTTCAGAGGAAGGCTGCAAGGCTTTCTTGCGCTCTTTGCTGCCTTGCCTACTTTTACTGTAATTTCTTCAACTTCTCAATGTTACCAAAGGACAGATAGTACTAATAATATGGGTAAAGTAAGAAGATCTCAAAACTGAAGATGGATATTTTGACATTTTCTGTAATATCCTGAAGCATGAGGTAAGATGAATTGGGGAAAAGAAACTGACTAACCTACAAAAAATCAAATCCTCCCTCATACTCCTTCAGTGCTATAAATCAGAATATTTTTACCTTGATATAGCTGACTCATGAGTAGAAAGTATTTATTTTCCATATTAGATTTCTGTATTAATTTTTAGTAGATAAAGGCTGTAACAATTAACATAATGAGTAGTGACATTGGAACCTAAACTTTTGAGGTAGCACTCTACGTAATAAACATACTTCACATTTTGAACTTCATGCTTGTCGTTGGAAAAGTCCTTCTGTGATTTCATCTCAAGACTGAAATGAAATGGAATGCAAAGGATCATGTGGAATGTAAGTTTCCCCAAGTACAGAGTGGGATTTGGGATGTGGGTTGAATCTTCCCAATAAGAGTGTTACAAACAAAGCTGCAAACACATTTATTTGTTAACATACTAAATTTGTCTCCACTCTCTAACAAAATAACATCTTCTTTCCTGGTACTGTTAATGTACTGATAGAGTGGATTTTTTTTAGAAATCCCTTTATAGTTACATCTCTTTTCTCATCAAGGCCTTTAGTCCCATGTGAATGCTTAATACTTCTCAGTATTTGTTCATGTTAGCATTTTGTGAACTTTCCTATTGAATTTGAGGACAGCAAAAATAACTTGATTTAGCTGAGTTAATCTATTGATGCTTCCCCTAAGCCATCATCTGA
This sequence comes from Polioptila caerulea, assembly GCA_013397295.1. Lineage (NCBI taxonomy): Eukaryota > Metazoa > Chordata > Aves > Passeriformes > Certhiidae > Polioptila > Polioptila caerulea. Next base: position 1,699,793 of record VYXF01009199.1, on the reverse strand, counting down.
AATGCAATAATTTGAAGTTTTCTTTTAAAAGCTGTCTGCTCTTCTGAAATATATTTCCCTCCTATCTTTACATACACATACACACACACACACACACACATATTTATATATACTTTTCTTCCTTACCAACTCTGAGAGTTATTTTCCTTAGAATCCCTTGCTATTATTTTTCTGTTCTCTAGCTGATGTTCTGTTAGCTATAATATCATAGTATTATCACTCACACCTTCATTTCAACCACTTCTTCCCATTTTAATAGAATTGGTGCAGAATAGCTTTACTGTCTAGTTTATGTCTCCATCTTCACTTTAAATAATTTCTAAACTAATTCTAAAATCTTTCTGAACCATCCATTTTCCTTTTCCCTGCTCCCAACAGGCCCCTTAATAGCTAAATATTCCCCATATTACTAATTAAAATACTTCACTTATTCTTCTATTAGTCACAAAAAGATTTCTCTCTGGGGTTTTACTCATTGCATGCATTTGGTGTATTAGAGTAATCCCCAGTCACAGCAGTTTCCTTTTCCTATTTCTTTTCAACATTAGTTTCAGATTTTCAATCAATCTGTCCTCATGTAGCATCTAAACCAGTATTTACACCTTTGATATAAAACACATTTCCTGCATTTTTCCTTTGCTTGTCTCCTTGAACAAATTGTATTCTTCTATGTTTGTGTCAGATGTGCAGCATATCCCACAGTCTCTGTGATGACAGCTAAGTCATCATTTTGATTATGAATTAAGTCTTGAAGTATCTCCTTGTACCTGTGCTTTGATAGTTTACCGACAACTAAGAGAGTGTCATTATTCTTCCTAGAATTCTCTTTTAAATAAAGTCCTTGTCTTCTCCTTCCCCATAAATATTGAGCTTAAATTCAGTGGATTATGTACATTCCTTCAGATTTTAGTTAATTCCATTAGAAAAGAGATAAGTTTAGCTCTTCTAAGGGATACAATATGTAATAAATTCACAGAAATTGGAGTTGTACCAATATTAAATCTTTAGAACTGAGAAAAAAATTAGACCAGCAGTCTTTCCTGACTTGAACAGATGTCTTCTGACAATTTTTAAGAATTATTATTACATTATTATTTATATTATTATACTTATCACTTTAAAGAAAACTACAATAGGGCTGAGCCCATACTGTAGTGAAGACATTACGGTTTCTCTTTGGAAATAATAATAAATTGTGTCAGTTTTCTAGGTCTAAGCAATTTCCTTGAAGAGTGTAATTAATTTGTAAGAAAACCCCAGCCAACAGTAAAGATTGCAGTATAAAATTGCAAATCAGAAACTTGTTGAAAAATAATACTTGCTATAAAAATGATAACAATACCATGCAAAGAAATTGAAAAGCAACGTGTAAATAAATTACAGTGGCCCTGTTCTTGCTGCTATGGTTAATGTTATGTCAGCATTTTCATTATAAGATCCATTTTTCAAAGTTTATGAGTCATCTATAAAATTTTTTTTTAAATCTTTCTAAGTCTAATGCTGGAAGATCATGCTCTAGAAAGAGTTTTGATTACAATAGTGTAGAGGAAAAATACCGATTACTCTTCAGAAAAGGTCTTGAGTTGAAAAATAAGGCATCAGTTGAAAAATATAATTTAAAATTTTTGGAATGAATTGATAGTTGGAGATGCAGCTATAAAATTAGTTTTCTTTCCCTGTCATTCAGTTATTTACAACAGCATCTTAAAGAAAATGGGACTGAAGCCAAAGTGTGTAAGTGGAGAGTCTGTAGAGTGTCTTTGAAGGAGAGAAGCCATGTTGTCATTTTAAATTTTACTACCTGCTCCACATTCTCCTCTCTAAAGAAAAATGTTTTGAAACGAAGCTCATTAGGAAGAAGTGACAATATATCTGTAGCTGAGTCATTGATGCAAGTTCATGTTGGTGCAAGAACATATTGAAAGCTTTTAAGCCAAGATTTAGCAAAATCTTTTCCTTGCAGGTATTAAGAGAAAATATACTCTGTTAATTAAATAATTTCTAACAACTTATTTAGAACATCTTTTCTCTAAACAATGGAGTAATGAGTAATAATATGGGGTGCACATGATATAATGAGATGCTAAAAGAAAGTACCTTATAAGCTTTATCTGTAGTTTCTTGGCAGTTTTCTATTGCTGTTGAACCCAGAGTGCTTAATTGAAGGCATCCTTGATCTGATATGACTAAATATAGCATTCTTATGTTTTTGTGAGGACTTGGGGTAGTGTTTGAGAGCATTAGCATTGAGATAATGTTGAAGGACTCTGGACAGTATAAAGCGGCAAATCCAGTACAGTCACATTTCTGCGGTTCAGCCTCAAGAAGAGATGACTGAGAGGGGACCTCATGAATATCTACAAGTGTCTGAAGGGAGGGTGCCTATAGGATGGAGGCAGGCCCTGCTCAGTGGTGCCTAGCAATAGGATAAGAGGCAATGAACATAAACTGATGCACAGGAAGATCCACCTGAACACGAGAAAGAGCTTCTTTAGAGTGAGGGTGACTGTGCAGGTAACCCAGAGAGGTTGTGCAGTGTCCCTCTCTGGAGATACTCAAGAACCATTTGGATGCCATCCTGTGCCATGAGCTCTAGGATAGCCCTGCTTGAACAGGGGGGTTGGACCAGGTAAATCCACTGTGGCCCTTCCAACCTTACTCATTCTGTGATTCTGTAATTCTGTGACTTTTGTGAAGAACCCTGGCCTGAACAATACGTTGATACTATTTTGAGGGCAAATAGTTGAAATTACTAAAAAAAATATTCCGGATATATTTTGCTCATGAGTAGAAGCCTCGGATCTGTGTAAAATCTTCATTGAAAGCCCATGGTACTTCTTTGGAGAGAAGAGAGGGTCTGCAGTGACACTTTATTACGCTTTTAAGGTTGCATTATGGGCTATCATATTAGACACTTCTGAATCCACACCGTAGGTACGTCTGGATATTGGATGCACGTGAGCACAAATCAAGGAACTTCAGCTTAGTTGTCTGCATGGTTGTATTTACCTATACAGATACAAATGCAGATACTAGAAACTTCACTTCCCTGACTGAGGCATTTCTAAGTATCTTTTCCTTCATAAGCTCTTCCTTTCTTGCACATATTACCAAAACAGAACCACAGAACAATTGATGTGAAAAGGCAGCTCTAGAGCCAGAGCTCCTATGCCCAACTCAGAGCAGGGTCACTTAGAGCTGGCTGCCCAGGGTCAGGTCAGCTGGGTTTTATACATCGCCTAGGAAGGAGATTCCTCAGCCCCTCTGGGCAACCAGTTCACTGGGCACCACTGGGCACTCTGACTTCGCTTCTGTATTCCCTCATCAGCAATTTATACACATTTACTCAATCCTTCTCAGCCTTCATTTCTGCAGTTTGAACAGCCTGAGCTCTGTGTTCTTATACAAAAGATGCTTCAAGGCCTTCATCAGCTTTTTGGCCCTTCCTTGAACTTGGCCCCAGCAAATTTATTTCTCTCTTGTACCGAGCATTTAGGTCTGTGAGTGCACCAGGCATCAAAATTCATCTGGTTCTATTCAATATCACTAATGGTGAATAAAAAGCTTTTAAATTCACCCAAACATAGATATCCATGGCAGGGTTCAGTTGTCTAAACACAGATGTTCTTTACTCTTTCAGAAAGGTCTGGAATATTCCCTATGCCCTCCAGCTGCCAAGAACCAGATTATATTTGCCATCCTATGTGAATATCTTGGTAATTTTCTGGTTTACTAGAAGCCACAGATAATCTAGGTTTAGACATTGATGTAACAATAAACCTTAGACAGCAAAACACCTTTCATTTTCTATGTATTATAACTTTATATACAACTCTGTTATGCAATTTTATCCACATAGGCTAAGGTTCCCCTTGAAGTGATCAGAGTTTCTGCCAGGGGCAGTTCAGAGGAAGAGATTATCTGCTTCCATTTAACCAGCTGAATTTAAAGTGAAGCGGTATGAACAGGTCCTCACCCCTTCTGATCACTCACTCCTTCTCCCAGACTTACATAGCCAAGGCCAACAGCACAAACAGAGGAACAACAAAAGAAAAGTGCAATCCTAAAACACCTGAGAATTAAAAACAGGAAATGAAGAGCTGATTATAGGTCATTCTTTTCTCTCCTTCAAATTTTGCAATAAATAACATACTTTAGTAGTGCTATGTTATTAGTATCTCCCAGTGATTTTGTTTACAAAGCCTCTCATTATTACCCACTCTCTCAATGTGCACTTTAAAAAATCTGAATCACATTAGCGTGATTGCATTTGCATTAAACACATGGTTAGTTTTTTAAAAGTACAAATGCTTGTAATTTTATGACACACCCGCATGAATTATAAAATGATGCATAATAGAACTTTGCTTGATTTCATAATTACCTGTTGTTATCTCAGGCTAATTAAATATTCAGCTCTGCATGTTAATCCTGAAAATCTCCCTGGCATCCTCTCTTCCCTTTTCCTGATTTTTTTTTTTCTTTAGCACATTCCATTGAGTTACAACTTGTTTCATGGAATCTGTAGAAAGAAAAATGTTCACTAGCTATGGATATATGCAAATCTTCAAACAACCATATCCAAAGTTAAAAGTGGAAACTTCAATATGTACCTATTATTTCTGGCAGGCATATATTACATTGCTTTGATCACATTTCTTTACTAAGCTTCCTCATCTGGTTGAAATAGAGCCTCTTAAAGCTATTTCCCCCCTCTTTATTTTCTCAGAAGGTTACCTTGTATTTTATACAGCTTAATCTTCTAAAATAGGCTGTTTTCCATTTGTCCATGGTGTACTATATGAGCATCTGAAGACACTTGGAGGTATGAGGAATTTGAGACTTGAAATACCTTGTTCAAAAATAGAAAATGTGGGAGAATAATTATTGTATTGTAGTACTTTAATTCATATGAATAAAATGAGCAGCCTTGCCGTCACTCAAGTTAGCAGTGAGGTCCTCAGCAGCTTCAGACAGAATATATTATTAAAGCATACAGAGGTGCTGTTACTTTCATAGCAGGTAGAACAGTTTTTAAAGAATGAAATATGTGACCTAGGCAAATCATCAAACAATTATTTTGCCATCAGAAAGAGAGCACTGTTTTCCTTCAATGTTTTGTTTTCGCCCCAACATAAACATCTTCAGGAGGTGTCTCAAAGTCAGCTCTTTTCACCTCCCTTGCTCTGCTGCCAATAAAGAAAGATGGGATGGGATGGGATGGGATGGGATGGGATGGGATGGGATGGGAGGCAGCTCATTGGCCTATAAACATCTGGTGTAGGCATGCCAGGTGGTGTTCAGCCAGAAAGGCAAGAGGTTTAGCTGAGGTCTCCTGTCAGATACAAGCTGTATCCTGATGTCCTAGATATGGTAGGGAAAAATAAGAGCAGTCAATACCTGTATTTAAGCTATTGAATCCACTTTAGATGTTTGCATGTGGAGCTGGATAGAGAAAGGTAAGAAATGCTATGAAACTGTCCACTGCTCTTCTTTTAGTAAAGAGTAATGAGTACATGTAGGTCTTTTCCCAAGAGAATAACTTTTTCTCCTGAGCAAGTACTTGCAACATATGGAATCAGAAAAATTTAAATTTAGTTGCAGTTCTTTGTTTTATAATTTGTTTAAGCTTAAGACAAGTGACAAATTAAAAACAAGCAAACAAACAAACCAACAAAAAAATGACCAAAACAACAAAACTACTGTCCTGGTTTCAGCCAGGGATTTAAAAAACAAACAAACAAAAACAACCCAAAAAACCCAAACCAAACAAAACTCAAAACCTAAACTTCCTAGAAAAACCCACAATCAAAACCAAAGCAAACACCACCATCCCAAAACTCATCAAAAATAAAACCAAAATAACCCCCCAACATTTGTTGTAGAAAATTTAGGCCTTATACAGGCCAGATTTTGCATTCATTATGCAAAGCTTGATCCCAATTATCTGCTAATTATATTTTTTAAAAAGTTACTTTGAGGAAGTGCATTAAATGTAATATCTTTACTTCTTTACCCATCTTGTTCTCCTCCACATTACTCTGTTCCTGTAGGTATACTTAGCTTAAATTTAACTTCTTGATTTTAAAATGCTGTAATACTACTGCTTTCAGCACATTTAGTGTGTGTCTTGTACTGTGTAAATGACAGGGGTGTCAATCATCATGCTTTTACATTCTCGTATTTCTCAGTTAATAATGATCTTTGAGCTTGGTCCTTCAAGTAATCACTTGTGTGAGTAAAATTAGGCATTACAGATTTGCATTTGCAGGATTAGTGACAGTGTAAGCTTTGGCATTATTAGGTTGCTATGCAAATGTTTAGCAATTCTCCCTTTGATTTCTTCCATTTTTATTCCCTCCCATATCTCCACACCTTCTAGACAGGTGAACTTATAGTCAGCTTCTGTGAAGGTTTAGTGCTTTGCAAATCTGAACCCTTAGATAGGGCTAGATATGCTTAGATGTGCTTCTCTTAAACCCTCTTTGAACCTTTAAAACTTCATTGGAGCTAATCTTGTCATAGAAACTATGTTGGAAATGAACGTGTTAGCTCCAGTTATACAAACCATTGCTGTGAGTTGTTCTCCAACACACTAGCATTGCAAAAGACAAGAACACCATCACCAAGATGCACGTGTATGAGCCCATTCACATCTTTCATGTATTATGTAAACAGGATTTTTTGATTAAACATTTAAAGTAATCCATTCCCTCCCATATGCTTATCCTTTTAACTGTAAATAGCTGAGCCATTTTCAGTGCAGTCATTATTGTTAGTTTGCTCCTGCTGTCCACTCAACATCAGCTTTCCCTTAGCTTAACTGCCTTGTAGAAAATGCACCAGGGTGTAAAAGTCAGAATAATAACAACAGAGAGGAAGCAAAAAATAATAACTTGCATTTTACAGTGGTCATATCTAAAGATCCACAATCAGTAGCACACAAAGCACTTTGGCATGGTTTGATTTTGTATCTTTTGCTGCCAGATTGCAGACACACTTTACAGTAATGGAAACGTTATTTCCTCTGACAACCACAGGAATTTATCAGAATATTTCTTCTTCTTCTTGAATATTATTCTCCCTTGGTTTTCCTGCATTAAAATAAATTAAATAAATTTAGACCAGTTTTGGCTCAACTCTCTAACTACTTTGTCAAAGTCTTTTAGAGCAAACCTCAGATGCAGTTGTTATTGTCCTCTGTGGCAATAGTCATTGCAAACATCATTAAGGATGTGAGGTCTCTCCCTTAATTAAGAACTAAAAGGTTTCATTTCCTAAAACAAAAGCATGTGGCAGGTTTTATTGATCTGGTCTATGTCGCCAGCTGAACACATTAGCAGGGGTTATTGATTACTCTAGTGGTAATTAGCTCTGTTCCTTGTCAGGTAAAGCACACATTCCTAAGATCTTTCCTATATGTTCATTCACATTCACCAAGTCATACAATGAAGGGGGTTTTTAAAGTCTTTATTGCCTATGTATCATTTCTTATAATTTAACAGCAATCATTAAAAAGGTCATTTTCCAGTCATTATCTAGTTATAATTCTTTCTGAATGTCACTGATGCACTTAAGAATGAATTCAAAAACAAAAGAAGCACAGCACTGTTGTTTTGGATTTTTTTTTAAATGCAAGCACACATGGCTATTACTGATTTTAATAACTCTGAGCAAAAGAACCACCATTTTATGTTAATCTGAAACTGTGGTAAATAATTTCCTAACAGAATGAATAGGGTCTTTCTCCAGTTTTGAAAGAATAATTTCAGACTGAAAACTATCCTTATTAATTCCTTAATAACATTTAGTTCATTTTTGGTTCTGGTATTAAAAAAAGAAGCTAATTATATTCAATAGCACTTCTTTGGAGAAAGACTTCATAGATAAAAATGGGCCCAATCATGTCTGGCTTTCTTCAGACAACTGGAAGTTTTGGCCCTTGTGAGTAACTGAAACCAACCTGATATCTGCAGAGTGAAAACGTGGAAATGCTCAAGCAATATGGGAGGTTTCTGGAGTGCACTGTTCCTGGCACAGGTGGTTGAGAAGTAGATGAAGGAAGCTGCTTTGCTGGATCTCACAATTACAGCAAATGATGAACTGGTCAGGAGTGTGAAAGCCAGGGGAGTTCTTGACTCCAGAGAGATGGTGTCATTTGTTATCCTGGGAAGAGGAAGCAAGGTATAGGGGTCTGGGACAGATGATTGATTTCCAAGGGTCACTTTTTCCAAGCTTGTGTATTTGTCCATCCCAATGTGTGGACTATCAAGTAAAGGTGACAAGATGTCTGTCTGTATGAATACGGATTGAGTCTTGCATGCATTAACTATAGTCAAATTTGAAAAAAAAAACCAAACTGAGAATATGAGAGGTGGAAGCAAGGTAATACAGAAAGAGTAAAGATACTCTTCAAGGGCAAGGCTGTGGTTAGGAAAGCCAAAACTCATTTAGAGCTATATCTGTCAAGGCTCCAACAAGAATATCAATAGCAAAAGGAAGACCAGAACTATCTAGCTGCTGCTGAACAGTGCAGGGAACCTGAGTAACCAGAACACAGAAAATACTTCATTTTTTAATGCTATGATTTATCTTCTGGGATTCCAGATTCCTCAAATCTGTGGGAACATCTGGAGCAAAGAAGAGTTACTCTCAGCAGAAGAGGATCAGATTTGGGAATATTTAAAGAAACTGAACATCCACAAATCTATAGGACCTGGCACTCATGAGTGCTGAAGGAGCTGGAAAAGGTTGTTGCGAGGCCACTCTCATCTACGTTGGAAAGATCATGGCAACTGCAAGAAATTCTTGTGCAATGGAAAAAAGCAAACTGATGAAGGCAGAAAAAAATGAGGATCAGGGAAACTACAGGCCCATTAGCCTCACCTGAATCCCTGGGAAGATGAGAAAGCAAATAATCCCAAAACACATTTCCAATCACATTAAGGAAAATAAGGCTTTTAAGACTAGTCAACAGGAATTTACAAAAAGAAAATCAATTGCATATATTGGGTTTTTATCTTATATAAATCATCTATATCCTGTCAAATGCCTGAATAGCCTGGTAGCCTTTTGCGAAGAAATCATTGGCTCAGCAGATTACTGTTGTTGTTCAAGTTCACTTCAGATTTTGACACTGTCTCTCATCTAATCCTCATGAACAAACTGATAAAGTCTCATCTAGATAAGTGGGTAATGAGACAAACTGAAAAGTAGCTCAGCTTCCAGGATCAGAAAATGGTGATCAGTCGCATCCACTCCAGCTGGAGGCCAATCACTGGTGGTGTGTGCCAGAGTTTCAAACCAGGGCCAATTTTGTTCAACTCCATCATGCTTGCAGATGTTACAAAAGCACACCTGCAGATAGTTGGGAGTTTGGTGGGGCTTTTTTGGTGGTGTTTATTTTTGGCAGGAAAAAAAATCAGCATTTTAATGATGACTCTTGATGATTGTAAATTTGGAAGCATTGTTAACACACCAAAAGATCAGAATATATTTCACAGAGGAAAAAGTGACACAGAAAAACAGTGAAATAGTGAAATATAATCATTTAAGGCATATGTTCATGCACATTGGTCTTGAATTGTCTTGATTTAGAAAGGTCTGGAAGTTAGCTATTGTAGGTTATTTCTACAATTAGTTGAGAGAGACAGGCACCTCTAGACTGAGATACAGAATCCCAAGGGAATTAATCATTTTCTAGGGGAGACTGCCAGTGACTATAAACACCATTTAAAGAGTGTGTCTAATTATAACTATGCCTATTTTACAAGATGAATAAAATGCATTTTGGCCATAAAGTGGAAGTTCATCGGTTGAACTTTGCAAAATTTACTGATACAGTTACATTTAATCTATTTCAGCAATTAAATACAGTTAGCCCTGTGTATCACCCCTAAACAGCTGCAGCAGTTCTGATGTCTGCTGAAATTGTGAATTCTTTCCTCCTTTTTGGCTTAGCATCCTAATATTCATATCCAGCAGGCCCTGCTCAATGATGTGAATACACAATACTTTTTTTTTTTTCCCAGTGAAAACTTGTCAGTGTTTGTTTGGCAATTTTAATGGGTTCTTTGCAAATCTGACCATAATAGGAAATCTTCCAGCATTAGTTTTATCTCAGCAAAAATCCTCAGATATGATTTAGTGAAGCAAGGAAAGGTCCAGAGAATCTTTGTAACTCCCCATAGCCCAAGTCCATTCAAGGACCAGAAAATACAATAGACACCTAGAAATAGCTTTGTGAGTATAAGTTGTTTTATAATATCCCAGGGGTTAAGTTGTTTTGACACACAGGGATAATTCTAACTTATCTGTAATTTGAAATTTGAGCAAGGCAGATATAGAAGAGTATGCTAAATTCTTACTCAGTTGGAGGATAATGGCAAACCACCATCATGACAAAGTCAATATAAAGACAGATTCCTGACTATACTAGTAACGTCAAGTTTTTTTCAAACTATACTAGAAGTGACCCACCAATCACAGACAAGATTTTTATGTGGAATATTCAGTATACATCTGCATTGCCTGCTGTAACAGAGTCAGCAACAAGTTTGGAAAATTTGTTATAAACAGGTCAGACTTGGTTCTCCACACTGCTTAACTGTAAGCTGACTCTCCATATCTTTCCTGAAGCACTCCAGCAAGTTTTCTGCAAGCTATGTCCATTGCATTTCAGGGAATAATGCCACACAGATTATCTCTCCATAAGGCAGTGTGTATACAGTTGCATAATGTCTGTCTGATACAATTCTCCTTAGTCTTAAAATATTAACCAAACTTGTACGGTGCCTTTGAGTGCTCACATATGCCACATGCCAGAGCACAGAAGCCATAGTCTCATTTTCATTCTGTAAAATCCTCTCCCTATCAAATTACAATATAATTGTTGCATTATTTCAGGCACCTTGAAATTATTCTCACTACCACTATTGCAACACATGCTAATAATTTTGCGTTCTGTATTTTTGGGGCACTGTCAGCAGCTGAAGATGCCAAAGTCTACTGTATGCCTATAGATGTAGCCAGCCTGCCAGAGAGGAGCTGTCCCTGATATAACATAAACACAAACCAAAGAGTTCTACCTGGCATTGGGTCCAGGGGCTGCTCTTTGATGTTCTTTTAGTCATCAGAATAGACATACTTAGGCTCCAGAAACATTAAATCAGACCAAAACTAAAAACCAATCCAAAAAACAAACAGACAAGCCAAACCCCATAAAAACCCTAAAAAACTTCCTCCAAACCCAAACAAAAACAAAACCAACAAATGAAAAACACTCTCCCCTAAAAACACAAACAAAACAAAACAACAAAAAAACCCAAACCAAACAAAAAACCCCAAAAAACAAAAGAAACAAACCAAGCAAACAACCAAAGGCAAAACCAAAAAGCCCATAAATAAGAAGTTGAAGGATTTGGATTTATTGCTTTGCAAGACAAGAAAAATAGTGTTAAAACATATTATTTCCCAAAGAGCACATAAATATTGCCTGTAAACATAGCTGTGAACTAAGTTCTGGAGAATCTGAATTATTTTTTAATTGATCCAATATTTTCCAACCTTTTCCAGTTTGTAGATCTCTAACATTTCTTTAGGAGTCTTTGACATACTGAGGAAAATCACGTAGGTGCAATTGTGTACATGGAATATAAACAGACTTCCTCTTTTCTCTGATGTTTCTTCCAATATCTTTCAGAGTAATCCCCAGATATACAGTCATCTGCAGACACAGGGGTAAAACTCCTCAATCCCTCATCTATAGAAAAACTGAATTATCCAGTATTAATGGGATGGGAAATAGGAAAATGTTGCTATTTACATGAGCCTTGAGCTTCTGGATCTGAACATGAAGAGTAAGCTGAAATTTAATATTATAAAGACTGTTATGAAAAAAATATATTTCATACAACCATTGTGATACCCAGGAAATGAATTGATGAGACCATTATTGTCTTTATGGTGCTGAGAAACTATTGAGTAAACTGCATTCCTCTGACAAAGTCAAATAAACTGAAAGAAAGAGAAAATTATTTTCCTGTATTTAAAAAAAGCAACTGTAAAATATATTTTTAAATTATTTCTCAGACCATAATTATGATTAAAAAATTTTATTGTCAAATATAATTCTAGATCTCTCATGCCATGCTGAGATGCTGCTTCTTATCTAACTGAGATTAAAAAAGAATATATTCCATAAATAGAATGAAAAATCATTGTCACAAAAGAAAATGCAAAACCTACGACTCATTCTAATTAAAACAGAAGCTCATGAAGTCATATTCCTCAAATAAGAGAAATTTTGCATACTACTACAATCTTAGAATTGTTTATTTCTTTTGTAAGGAAAAATACAAAATATTACTGTACACCCTTAAAATGTTACAGTTCAGTTCACTTAAGCATTACAGAGTTTAATTTTTTATTTTTACTCTTTTCTTTGGGAGTGGTGAATAATCCTCACTGGCTCCCTGACAGTGTGCACAGTCTGCTCCAGTCAGCTATACTGGAGCCTCACCACAGTCTGAGCAATCCCAGGAAACATCATAGTCTAGACTCAAAAAATTAACAATAGGGAGATGTTGCACAAGAATTACACCATAATTAGCAGTATTAAGTGAAATTCAACTTTTAAAAGACAAAAAAATTCAAGACATTAGTCTCAAAATAAGAAAGAAGAGGCAAATTCAGAAACATTTTGTGGAATGCAAATTATTTTCAAGAACCTAATTATGATATTTTAATTAAAATGAAAAAAAAATCTGTGCATTCCCCAAACACCAATTCCCTGTAAAAATTAGTATGGGATTAATTAAGCCTAATTCTAGTCTTCATCTGAGTCATTTTCTGCTCCTTCAGCAGCTGATAGAATTGAGCAATGCTAGGGAGCTGTTCCTTTGGTTAGTTCTGAATATCTACACCAGAATGAGAGCCTAAATTTTGTTGCTTTCATTGTTCTCATTATTGTCATATTCCACTCAACCAAGCCCTCTGTGTCTGGCTATAAAACAAACCCAAATGTACCAGTTTACTGTGGTCACACCCACCACAGATATCTAAAGGTGCCTAACATGGATACAGTTGTTTTTCTCAAGTCTGTTCAATACTAAACTGTATTTTTCTATATAGGAACAGGGCACAACAGCAACTGTGATGTGGAAGCACCAGGTTCATGATGTGGACAGGGAGCCTTATCCATGGATATGGGGCAGTGACTGTGGACTCAATCCTCATGAATTATAGGAAACATGATTTACTGTTTTGTTACAGGATAATAAAATCAAGTCAGGTTAGCAGAATTTAATATTTTTTTTTAGGTAATGTCTTTATTTTCTTAACACAGAGACTAAAATAATAAACATTCTTTTAAACACCTGCCATATTCAGTAAAGTGCAAAGGCTTGTGTATGTACAATCATCTTTAAAATCTGTAATTTTATGTTTCCTTCCCCTTCCCAGACAAGAGCTGAGCACCCACAGTAACAACCAAGCAGATTGGTGACATCACACTCGGTGACAAAAATGGGGTGGAGGGCTGCTTGTCTTCCAAAATCCTCATCTACCACTGTGCCTCAGGATGTGCAATTTTTCAGTATATAATGCAATGCAATTCGTAATATCCTAATACCCGTTCTCAAAATTTCTGTCAAAATAATAGAAAACCAAACTCATCAAGAAATAAATGAAAAAATATGAACATCTGGATTCAACATATTTTCTAGAAAACAATATAAATTCTATCTCTCTGAAACACTACCTACATCCCTGAAGTAAAATTCAAATGCTTGTCAGAGGGCAAATAAATAAACACTTAATAGTTTTATTACCTGTATCCTTTTCTCTGTAGATAAGCAAGAGGAATCGTTCTGTTCCTTTACGTGGATGTCAGATTAAGGCTCATTTGTCAATTACCTGTCTCAGCATATGAAATGCATCTACTAATCCATACAATAATGTGTGTTTCTGAAAAGCATGAACAGAATACCTAGTAACGGTCACCTACTCTTTTTTTTCTTAAGTGTCTGTTTCAGTAATTAGGAAAATATATCTCCTCATAAAACATTGAAAGCATTGAAAGCCCTTCTTGAACTAGGCTCATTATTTAAATTGCACAGTAGCATAGCAAAAAGGAAAGAAAAACATAATTTATTGCCAAGAACAGGGTGCTATTTCACTTCTTGTGAGCTTAAGTGCAGAATTGGGAAAGACTTAAGGCACAGTCACACCCTGCAGGTGTCCCTGTGGTTTCTCCCTCTAAAACACAAGGCCTGCCCCACTCCTACATCCATGCTCCTCATGGTGTCACGAAGGGTCCCCTATCCTCTTGGGATGCAGGAAAGGTGAACTCTCCCCTTAGGTGTTTTTGTTTGGAGCAAGTCAACAGCCAGCAAGGGAGCCTCTCAGGTACATAGCCCATAAGGCCCATAGGTCTGAATTTATATCAGCTGAGATCCCTCCTAATACTGCTGGGTTTAGACTTCAGCATCCTGAGAGGTAAGACAGACTGCAAAAACTTTGGCGAAAATTGTGTTGTTCTGATAACGTAGATCTTAGATAGTTAAACCTAAAATTTGTGCAGCTATCTGTAGCAGGAACACATCACCCATTGGCTTCTGTTTTCTGAGAAGAGCTGACCGCTGTTTGAGAACAGAAAGGAAGGGTTAGTTCAAATACAAGTATTTACAAACTAATGAAAATAAATTTGTATCTGGAAAAGGATGCTTTTTATAACATAGTCTGCAGGAGTTCCATTAAGCTTTTTCTTCTCCATCTGGCCAAGAATTTTCATAAAACTTTTTGGAACTTTGTGGTTTTGATGTCCTTGCAAGGAGTTCTACAAGGAAAAAAAAAGTAAACTCTGCAACACATGCCTGTGGAGACCTTGATTCTATGTGTCTCAGCTCCCTCTATGCAATGAACATGACATTTTAACATATTGCTTTTCTGAGATATGTTTAAAACACATAGAATAAAGGCTCTTTCTACCTCTTATTTTCAATCAATATCAATAGAGCCAACTGAAACTTGGGAAACAGAATTTTCTCTCTTGTGATTTATTTTTTGGAGGAGTAAAAAGTAAGAAAATAGGAGAGCAGGATTCCCATTATTGGTAACGTATTTTGTTCTAAAATTTCAGAAGAAAAACGTAAATAACAAAAGATAAAATAATAGGAATTCTTTTTTTCTGGTTTAATTTCATTATGAAAATGTATTTTTTATCTGCAATATTCAAACTCATAAAGGTATTTTTTTTTGTTTTATAAACAGGGTCTGTTCATAGAAAGAATCAAAGTTCGTAAGAAGTGATACAATTTGCAATATGATATTTAGTAACACTCATTCATTAATTTAACTTCATGGCTAATTGTCCATAGAATTATGCTGATCTGTGGTTACAGTTTTTCAAGACAGATATAATTTGCTCTTAAGAGCAAGTGCAATTTTTTTTTTTTTAAGGAGATTGAGCTCTGAGTGCTTTCACTTCATGTTAGAGTGAACAGTCAGCAGATTTTCCTGAAGGACATGCAGTTGTGAGGTTGCAGCTATGCCACACAGCTCTGTTGGAATGCCCTGCAAGTTAACAGCTGGCAGCCTCCCTCCCCAGCACCTGGCTGGCATCACACTGCAGAACCTCAAACAAAATTGAGCCACACCAGCACAAACTTTACCACTGTCAGAGTGTCCCTATCCCTTTGCCCCTTTGTGATGCTTACCCACCTGAACTCAACCTCAGCAGAGCCCACCATGGTCCCTCCCTGGCATGCAGCATAATAACAGCAAAGGCTGCCCCTGAAACAAAACATTTTCTTGTTCTGCACAAAACTCCCAGACATGCTTTACTGTTTTATTGGGTTGTTTGGTTTTTTTAAAATAGGAAATGAAATTTTAAAAACACTTTATTAAGTTTTTCCTAAATTTGCAGCACTGATATGCAAAAGAGAAACTTTTAGCACTTAAAACTGAAAGGAAATCTTTAGTTGTTGTTCATTGACCCCAGCTAGCAGCTCAGCACCACACAACTCTCCTTATGTTCACTCCATTCCCCAGCAGGACTGAGAAGGAGAACAGGAAAAAAAGAAGTGATCAAACTCATGAGTCAAGAGGAAGATAGCTCAGTGAGCAACAAAAAGGCAAATTAAAAGCCCCAGAAACCTGTACATTCTGGAGCAAAGGACACAGGACACTGAAATTTGCAAGTCAGTCACTGGGCAGGGCACAGTGACTTTTTAAATTGAAGGTCTCATGTCCCTTCTGTGGACCAAATTCTACTACTTTTTGGAATAATATAATTCATCAAAATTCACTAGCTTAAAAATTCATTTAAGAAACTGAGATTATACAATTTCTGAAGGATTAACCTTCAAAGTGTTGCCAAAGAGTGATGCTAGGCTGCTTTCAACATCAGAAGGCTTTTATTCATCATATATCAACTACCTGTAAGAATATCTACAAATATAACGTTTATACACATCTCTGGAAGCCAGAAATTCACTCCTGTGATGCAAAGTCACTTTCTCCACTCTACAAATGATATATGAGTTACAAGGGTGAAGAAGACTTCACCAGGACCACTGTGCACAGGAAATGAAGGGTGCAGTAGCAAGTCCTTAAGATTGTAAGTACTTGGTGCCAAGTTATTGGCAAACTCTCTTGTAATTTCTCTTGATCCTTGGGACCTCAGGGATCAAAGATCAGTAGTTAAATGAAACACAGTCCCAGTAAAACAATTTAAAGATTTCCAAGCATTTGTCATTCAAAAATGCCATTTCATCAATATCAATGTTTCTAAAGCGGAATGTCAGCTTTGACAAATTAGGTCTGAAAACACAGCTGAGGCAATAGAACATTTGGGAAATTTTGGAATATAATGTTTAGGTTTTTTCAGGTATAATTCTGAAATCTTTTCTATTTGAAATCATGTTTCATTATCTAATGATAATGAACCACATTATCCCCAAACTAGCACAGACTTCTTTGATTTATGAGATGATATTCTGACACCAGCAGTGATTTAATCCCATCTCTCTAACTCTCAAACCCCCACTTAATAACTTGGTGAGTTTTGTTCTTTGTTATTATATATTATTCTAAATACATGAATACTCACTGTGAAAAAGAAATTCTGAACTTCAACAAGCTTAAAATATAAAAATTTATTGTTGTCTTATGGGCAAGCCTTTTACAGATGTTTGGATTCCTTGCCCTTAAGATCCCTTACCTTGTCTCTCTCTGTGTTCTAGATGGTTCTGCAGCAGTAAAGTATTTGATCTCTTACAATTCTGCCCTTTCCACTTCAATCAGAATTGTGTTTTTTTATGGAAGAGTTCACCTGTAAGATGTTTACAAAAAACAAGAAAGAGAAAAGTGAAGCCATATACAAATTTTCACTTAAAATTTAAAACTTTAATATAAACTAGGAAAAAAAAAGAGACAGGCATTAGGTATCTTTCCCTTGAATTTCCAGTTTGTTTGTTTTTCAAGGAAGAAGGGCAAAAAATCCCAGGGTAGAACTCTGATCACTAAGCTACAGAACAAGGAATACTCTTCATGTTTTCATTTAAAGGAGATAAATACTGCTTTTTCTGAGACATTAGAGAAATTCTCCTACGCTTCCCTTTTAAACAACATTTCATAGAAAAGGATTGCTTTTGTTTTTTTCCCAGAGGTTTTGGAGTAATAAAAGTTTAGTTTTATTTTTTTCTCAGAATTGCAGTATTTGTCTAACCTGCAGGTTTCTTGTTTCATGCTGAGATGGAAGCACCTCATTTTCCTGTGAGAGAATAAAATCTACTGAAATTATTTATCTTTCAAGCAGAATCAGAGCATAGAAATCTCACAGGGAAACGCTCTTGGAATTTCCTACCTAACTTCATATAGTGCTTTGTATATAGATTCACACAAAATATTGAAAAAAAAAAAAAATCTTGCTTTTCAAATATAAATCTCTGTGGTTGTTTTTGTTTTGGTTTTTTGTTTGTTT
>VYXF01009199.1:1642574-1681726 GCA_013397295.1 Polioptila caerulea | reverse complement strand
GGTTTTGTTTTTTTTTTGGTTTTTTTTTTTTTTTTGGTTGGTTGAGAGATTTGTGTTTCTGTTCAGTTGGTTAGTTTGTTTTGGTTTGTAATTTATTGAAAGCCTCTACGGTTTTGCAGCCATAAGGCTTCTTGCTCTTCCCACAACCAGCAGCACTTTCAGGAAACATATCCATTCCTCCCAAGTAGTATTTACTTCCCACTGCAGCTGTGGAGGTGATCCATACAGCTGCATTAGCAGAGTTAGGCCAAGCCTTTTGCAAAAGCCTTTGAAAACTATTTAAATATAGTAAATGGAGTGAAGAGGCATTAGTTAATAAACTTCAGGTGTGACTCTGAGACCCTCTGAGGAGCAAAATTAGTGAATCAGCAGAATTTACACTAATTTATGACCACCAAAGGGCATACAAAACCAGTTGTCTGATAATTAGTTGTGGATTCCCCGCAATATACAGCAGGAGTAGCCAATGTTTCAAAATAATTAATGTGAAATGAGGAAAAAAATGTCTAATACACAGCGAAACATATTATTTAACATTTTCTGTTGCAGTTTACCCTCATGAGTATGCCAAGACTCTACTTGGCTCTTCTTTCACATCCTGTACAAAATGTTCTTACCATCCCCAGTGGCACTGGCCCCTTGAACACACACAAACATGTGGTTTTGTTGGTGTCACAGATGACCAAGCACGGGCAGAGCCCTCTCCCACCGGTGAAACCAAAACCTCAAGAATGGCAGCACCAAGAATTCTTTGGACTTGTAAATGGGTGGTAGGGCTTCTTCTGCTGTATAAACACAGTGAAACCCAGTCATTCCCCAGGGTCTTTACCACCTAAACACAAAAAACCAGAGTCAACTTCTCTGATGAAGGGAATAGTTCTATTAGGTGTTGGTGTAGAGGAAATGTTGTGCATTTTAATTCAATAGTAATTTAATATGCATTGGTCTACCCTAATGGGGCAGCAATCTGGATTTGGGCCTGAGGCTACTGATGCAACAGTGTTAATAAAGAGCAATTCACTACACTAATTCTGATTAATACATTCTTTCAATGCAGCATACTACTTCATCATCTTCAGCAAAGTGTTATTTTTTAATTTAAACAAAGCACATTGCCAACAAGCTAAATGTGTCAAATTGAACAGTTTAGTCTTCTAGTATATATAACCTCAAGTGTATTTTTGCATCTGTTATATATTCAGTGGGTGAGGGAATGTTGTGCTTTTTACAAACAGCTTTCCATAAATTTAAGCAGGCAAGCAGCTAAGCTGACACACAACTGCAATGTCACAGCACTGGAAGGAGTTTCTGGTAGTGTTATCACTAGGTGGTGAAAAACTCCTCAATAGGGTTGCCTGGGATTATCTCTTTAAATCCTTGAAAGAATGGGATTTGATGACACTTTATCAATGGGATTAAGACTCTGGGTTTTTTTAGTTCCCCCCCACCCCCCTTGGGTGATTTCCCACAATAAGTACATTTCAAAGCCATGCCCATAACAGACAGGCCACCTCACCTTCAGCTCTACTTCAGCACAGCTCTAGTGCCACTGCCATCAGAACCTGGAGCTTGTTACACTGCTGCACACTACACAGCTGAAGCTCTGCATCTGCTCCTCAGGCCTAAAAGGCAGTTCTCTGGTCCACTAAACTAGTGAAAACACTGGATGATTGTTTAGATTCAAAATAAGCTGTGACTAATGAAAGATATCAAGATTAATTAGCTAAATCTAAGTGGTACCACTACATCTGGATTTGGAATAAGTGCCAAAGTCAAAATAATTCCCAAACTTTCTGAGTAGTCAATTTAAATAAATGAGATCCATCACTTTTTCTACACAACCACGCTATTGCTATCAGCAAACACAGAGTCAGAAGAGTATTATTCAAACTGAAAACAATGAAAATATTATTTAGTGAAACATTAAAAGTTCTAATTGGTTAAGAACAAAAATATTTTGCTGAAAATATACTGTAAAAAAAAAATCAATAAAATTTAAAACTGGCCAAATCCAAGTTCTTTACCATGTGTACAGAGAACTGTCATGTATATATAGACCTATATATATGTATCTGTATATGGGCCCGTGAAAAGTAAATCCTAACACCCTTATTTAAAAAAAAAGTTTTAATGTCTTATCAACATCTGCTTTTGTTGCTTGGGGAAAATAACGTGATAAAAAACTAAGTTTATTTTTAAAACATTATTTGTTTCTTAAAAGAAATAACTGCAGAAAAGCACACATCTAAAGCATATACAACTTAATTCCTGTTTATGATAAAGTTCAAAAAATTTCTATTGATTCACTCAAGGTTTCCCATAATCAAAGAGCTGAAGATGAGAACTCATGTCAATTGGAAAGTTTGCAAGGACCCCCTCTGCAATCTGGCCAATGGTCTTAGAAATGAATCCTACCAACATCATGTCTGTCAAAAGGCAAGAATCAGCTCTAAATTTTTATACAGTTAAACTTTTGTCTTAGTTCTGTTGCCTGCTTGTGGTCTGGTTTTCCCATCATAACTGAAGGAGGTCTGCTAAAAATGTTCAATGGACTTCAGAGAGTGATACTATTTAGAGGATTTTTTTTTCTGCTACTTATTCAAAGACAGGTAGTGTCAATTGAAATGCTATCCAATATCTCCCTGGCCCTCAGAAGCCGTTCCAGCAAGGCATAAGGGTTTTCTAGGTCCTGAGTCACATTTGCAGATATCCTAGGTATTCTAGAGTGTTCCAGATGAAAAGAGATGCCTTAAGTGAGGGAAAATGCCTGGGGGACGGTGATAGATTGCCCACATCCAATGCAAAGTGTAGGTCACTACAGTTAGGAGTTTAATCCCACCCATATGCCGCTTCCTTGTGTAAATTCAATGCAGCTGTGATTAAAGAAGAGTATTCTAACATGGGCCATTCTGTATGCCTCCTATTTCAGTAATTACATTTATTTCTTGATCTCAAGACACTAATTTACTTTAAATAAAAATAGATTTCCCTAAGTCCCTTACGGTCCATTTCCATAACACTTTTTTGATTTGGTTCCCAAACTGTGATTGTTTATTGTTGATTGAAAGATCATAAAATTTGCAAAAAGTTTAAAACGAGCATTTACAGTAATATTCCCAGTTTGCCACTTTACTACTACTGAAAAATTAAGTTTCCTTTAGGTCACCTGGCTTTAAGTGCTAGTAGAATAGATTTTTTTCAATAGGCCAATTTGAAAGTGAAGGCTAAGACTCCTTTAACAGTGAAGCTCCTGGATTTAAACAAAAAATCTACTTTTCCTCTTTTGAGACAAGAGGTGTTTATAGAATGAGAGTTGAATATAGGAACAAATTCAAAGCACAGAGTAACTGCAGACATGGAATGCCTAAAGGTTCTAAAGCTGGAAACAAGACCACTTTTCCCTTTTTTTAAAGGATAACTCTCCGAGTTCTTGAGACAGATATTTCCTGCAGCTTCCCAAGCAGCTACAGGAATATGTCTAAAGGTTTAGTTTTACCAGCATGTGAAAAATCTACAGTAATTCCCCTGAGATGCTGGACATTTGAAAAGAAAGAGGAAACCTGGAAAAGGAAGTCACCTGAGTTTGATTATTGACACATATGGACTCTCATGTGACCCAGGTGATTTTTTTTTAAATCGCAAATAAATGTTTTCTGCCAAAAAATTAGGAAACAGATAATTTAAAAGAATGTATAGTATCTCAGTGATATTTATTACCCTACCATTGTTCTAATATCATAGTAGTATTACACTATTTTGTATTTTTATAGTATTGCATTGATACATAGACTAAATGTATCCCCATTGAACAAAGGACCAAAAATATCTGCATCAAATAAGGATCTTCCTTATGACATGACATTTAAAAATTTGAAATACATGAAATCACCTGAAAATTAAATATAATCCTACGGATTATAATATATAATTTTGTCTGTACCATGAGGATGAACAATTTTAATAAAGAGCATGTGTATTGGTATACATGAAGACCAGAGAGGTACAAGAAATCATATCTGGAAGAGAAAAATCACTGCTTAATTTACTTGTCCATAAAGGTAATGCTAGAATGCCAGGAAGCACAAGGCACACAGTGCTCTATCTGCAGCATTGTTCAATTTACCCCCTGCAATTCAATCTGAGTGCAATCAATCTTGATCTGTAAAAGAAAAGATCCACAGAGAACTGACCTAATTGATTTCTCAATATCTCATTTCAACATTTTTTTTCACTTGCTGATTTCTTGAATTGAACTTTGTTAATCTCAAGTGCTTGTTATGTAAGAAAATAAAGCTTCCAAAATAAGTTATTTTTCTAAAAACATGAAGCTTAAAAATATTACATTTTGGCTTTTCTTCCTCTCACTGACCAGATCCATATTTTGCAGATGACTACATTGTCTAGGGGGTTTTGGAAACAAAAAGGTTGGCAGATTACTTGTTTACTTTTATTAAGAAAGATGAGGTTTTCCAGTAATCACCTGATTCTGACAGCTGTAGAGATAATAATTATTTTATATCCTAAATAAGTCTTCACAATAAAATCATGAAAAAAGGCAGCAGTAAATGCAATTTTCAGAGCTTTTAACAGAACTACTTGTGCACGGCTAGAGGATACCTGCCTGGGTAGATATTCTCAATTTAATGTGTCTTCACAAGTAAGAGGACCAGCTGATTTGATCACTGCTTAACTTGATCTTCTATTTAGTTTGATTAGAGCATTAGAGGCCAATATGTTTTCAGCTTAAAATAATTCAAGAAGTGTTTGTTTTTCACAGTACAGCAGGACAAGGTTATAAGAATTAAAGAAACCACATTTTCAGGAAGTTAGATACTTTGTAAGCAGGCTATTTTGGGAAGCTGTATTAAACCCCATCACAGTGAAAGGACAGTTGGAAATCTGAGACATCTCTAATGTGTACAAGGCTACACAGTTTCCATCAAAGAAATCTGAGTGACTTTACTGTGCAGATGGTAAATTTATCAGGTGCATCAATTTTGCTGTGTGACTGCAGGAAGGAAAAGCAGAATGGAAAGCGAATATTCCCCTGAGAAAGATAGAGAGCAAGATCCAGACTATAAGCACTCTGCATTCACGTCAATAGGCAGTATTGCAGACACTAAGAATACAGAGTGTCTCAAGTTTCAGTTGTTTTGCTTATTTTCAACTGCCCTGTGGACACTTATCTTCACCTCTGTGTATTGGGAAGTGCTCTGCAAGCTGCTCTCCTGGACAGAACAACATTTCCATCCTCACAGCTATGGAACAGCTGATGAATGAGTGAACTTCTGGAAGTCACCTACTCCAAATCCCTGCTCAAAGGGTCATCTAGGGCCTCCTTTACTCAATACTCAAAGGGCTCAATGCTATGTTACAGTCACTGTGGTGCAAACAGGACCTTCTGGTCCTCTTCTCCAGTCTGTACTTAACCTGGTGTTATAACTCCACAGGGGGAGGAGGTGGGAGTCCTCTGTGTTGAACTTCATGAAGTTTCTTTTGGTCTATTTCTCCAGTCTGTGTCAAGGATGATCTGGATGGCAGCTCTTCCATCTCACGCAGCAACTACTTTCCCCAGTTTTATGTGGTCTATAAACTTATTTGAGGGTATGCTCTGGCTCATCACCCATCATTCATGAAGGTGTTCAATAGAATTTGTCCCAGTATCATTCCCTGGCATACACTGTTAAAGACTTGCATCCAGCTGTGCTGCTGATCCCAACCTCTTGAGCCGAGATGTTCAGCCACTTTTCTAATCCATCTCACTGTCCTTATAGACTGTATGCTTATCAGCTTGTCTGTGAGAATGTTATAGATGAAAGAGTGGAAACCTTTGCTTAGACCAAGATAAACAGGAACTACTGGTCTTAATTCATCTTACCAGTTACAGCATCATAGAAGGTTATTGGATTGGTCAGGCACAATCCTTGTTTTGAAAATCCAGTCTGACTATTCCTATTAATTTTGCTCTGCTTAATATGCTTGGAAAAGTATTTTGGGAAGATTTACTCAATCATCTTCCTAGACATGAAGATGAAGCTGACCAGTCTGTAGTTTTCTTGATCCTAATTTCTCCTTACCGTCCTCAAAGACAGGTGTGACATTTGTTTTCTGCCATTGCTCAGGAACACCACCAAATCCCTATGACCTTCCAAAGATAATGGGAATTATCCTTATACTTATATCCATCAGATTTCTCAGCATTTGTTTGCAATACATATATAAATTTAAGACAAGAAACTTAGTCCTTTTTGTCCAAGTCTGGTAAAATTATGAGAAACAGAATATGGGCTTTAAGCTGCAAGAATGGAAGGTCTTACGTCACTGGTAAAGATGCTACACCAAAAGTTATAGTATATGGATTATTAGATATTAAAATGAAAATTCCTTTCCATAGAATCTAATTTATACCAATATTACAATAAAATAATGCCATCCCCTCCTGACAAATTAATTAAAGGGAAAATTATTATTATAATGATTTCAGGTCCCTTCTCTGAGTATTTCTGGGGAAGTTTTGAGGGGTGCCATGTGGATTGACCAGAGCTGGTTCAGCTATTCATCTTTATCTATGTTTTGCAAAGGCTGCTGCTTGGGAATTTATTACTGCCCAGAACAGAGAAGTCCATGAGCATCTAAAGGAGGTGTTCTACTGTCAGTGTCACCAAAGAGGGTGGCCAAATCAGATATTAGTGGGATTACAAAGGAAAGGAATCAATTCTGCAAGGAAGTGGATGTGTTGAATGATAGAAATCATAATGTAAATGTGTTCAGATACTATGCTGCAGGACTAGGTAATTCCCTCTGTGAACATTAAAGAGCTACCACTTTCAGAGCTGATAAGTAATTTAAATACTTGAGGATGCCACGCATTTTGGTATTAAAAAAAAGACAAAAATTCTTGATGCATTTATCTTTATGAATATTATTGAAATCTTATTGCATTTGTAAAATTCTACTTCACCTTTTCAAAATTGAGAAAATATCTATTTATCTGATGTTAATAAAGCTTTTGAAGAGGTTTTTGTGCATGCATACTGTGACTGCAATTTCATGTACACTATAAAAGAATGTAAATATGTTCTGGATAAACATGTCATGTATGACTTGCAGGAAAAATCTTTCAAAGCTGGACTTATAAAAAAAAAAAAAAGAAGATAGATTTCTGGATTTCTGGGCAAAATGGATGGAATGGGAGCAAAGAAACAATAACTGAGAGAAGAAGCATTGTGTGGTTGAGTGAAGAAAAGATGTGTGGCATGAAAATGTTTTCCCTTGTGTTTTGTGCAAGGCACATCCATAGGATTATTTTGCCACTGTCAATAGCCTAATGCATGAATCTGTGTTTGAAGATCCAGAAAGAATCAATCTCTGACACCTTCAAGAAACCCATCAAATCGTGTATAGAAAAGCACTTTGAAGTCTGCAAGTGATAAATACTAATTACTTTTAGTTGTAGCGTCAGTAGTGATTTTGTGGTAAAGTGAGAATAGTGTGCTTAGATCCTCATATGTCATCTTTTACTTGCCTGTCCATTCGCAACAGCTTTTCCAAATGATAGTGAAAATGAATCAAGTGTTCTGTGTCTGGTCTGTTAAAAAAAAAGCCTGGAGTTTCCTTATGTAATATTACTTAACACACTTTTTTTTTCAGTTGCATGAAAATTTATGACCTCTTTGTCACTCTTTACACAGGCAATTCTAACACTCTCTCTCAGTGTTTGTCCAGAGGATTTAGAAGCTTTATAATCTCTGTTTAAACCATGCCTTTGTGATGTCTTTGACAAATTACTTAAAATAAGTTCCCAAATATAATTTTCATTTTTACATATGTGGCATCTATTGCTTACTGCCTTATTAAAATCTGGGGACCAAAAAGAGGAATGGGAAACACTCCGTTGCAGAAATAAGAATATAATCATCTTAGTTCTCTCAATCAAAATAGGGCAGGGCAGGGTAGACTCTTACCGTGGGGATGGCATCACCCATCCTCACCAGAAATTGATAACTTTCCTAAAATATTTTCTGAAGAAAATTGACTTTACCCTAGCCAAAACCAGCACACTGATAATATTTTCCTTGTGCACTAAGTACACCGAGAGACTCCCTAGCTCTGAGCCTGTCCTCAGAGCATGCAGGAGCAGAGACTATGAGCTTGAATAGAAAGAATACACTGGGGAATTGGCAGTACATTTTGCCTACACAATGATGCTCATCTGGAGAGTTTTGATTTCTGTTGAAGTTCTAGGATTACTGTAGAGGTCTTCAGGCCCTTTCGATAGCTGTTAAACAAGTTGGCTCTTCCTGCAGGTGTTATTCCCTCTCAGTGAATGGGCTAAAGACACTGACCTGCCTTGGGCAATTCTTTTCTGTAGCACACAGGATGCTGAGTGGCTGTGCTGTGACTGTTCTGAGAATTTATTATCTTCAGTGTGGTGCCATGCAAACAAAGCAATATTGCTTTTGGGCCTGAAGGAGTCTGCATGTAGCTTCTCTGCATGTAACACGAGTTGGCTGTACCCAACTGTTCCTACACCTTTTATATGCAAGTGGAAGGCTCTGGTTCAGGAAAATATATTTAATTCTCTGCAGAACAGCATCTGCTGCCACATAAGAACCTTTGAGCATACACCATCAGCCTCATGTAATACACTAATCATACATTCCAGCAAGTATGAATACAGGTTCATACAAAGCCCCTGCAGTCTACAGGCTAAAAGTATGTGTGTGTTATGAGCCAATTTCATACTCTGTTCATTAAGAAAGTCATCACCATGGCAACATATACATCACAAGTTACTACCACAATCTCTAAAATTTTCAAGTGCATAGCAACAAGAAAATAATGCAGAAGCATCTCCATTTAGTAGTGTTTGAAAGCTGTGCATGAGGTTTACTAAGCACCTTATAAGAATTGGAGAGAAGAAATTTTACACCCAACTGGTATAAAGAAAAATCATGTTATTAATTTGCAGACTTGCATCATAATGATCTTGAGTCAAATTGTGTCAAAGATTAACTTGCTCTCGTGTTTCTCATCATGACTTTGTATTTCTCCTTCATCTTGTTATGTGAGCTATTCTTTAAAAATGATTGTTAATATGAATATTCTGGAGAGGAAGCACTGTATATAACTTACATTAAGCAACAATCTACATGTGGGAAAGCTGTAGACAATAATGTGGTCTTCCAAGGGACATGGAACCACTTGTTCTAACCCTATTTCTTAATCCTCTGCAGAAAGCTCAATTTCCAGATGCAATTTCTCCAGTGGCATCATTCATATCACAGCCACTTTATCTAGTTTTATCACAGGGAAAATTAGCCAAAGACACATTCTGTTAGAGCTGTACTAAATGAGAAGAAGGAGTTTAACCACAAAAAGGTAACTCAAACTCATAACCAGAGATTTTTTCCTGGAAGTCTGATGATAGCAGAAAGGTAAAGTAAAAAGAGGAGTGTATTATTTACACATCAACTTTCTTCTGTGTGGCTCTAGCAACCAAGACGTGGCAAAATCTGTGGGTTTTCATACTAATGGAACCGATTTGCTCCTTGTAAATGAATAGGAATGACCATCTCCGATTTTCCCTGTGTGGTGCCTGACAAAATGGAAGATCTGATTTACAGTTTTATATGCACACCCATGCATGTACAAACTTTCCTCACTGACTGAACATGATAATGCTCTATTTTAGATTTTATCTTAACACTTCAACCTACTAAAGCTGAAAAGTTTTTTTGATGTCATAATCATACTTTTTTTCCTTTCAAATTATCCCTTGCTTTATTTCAGAACTTCAAACCTGAAGATCATTACAAACTTCAGAAACACAAGGGAACAATGCTACTACGAAAATGTTTGAATAACTAGTCACAGGGATATTTAAAGGCAGTGGAAAATGTCAAGACAGTAAATTTAACTTTGACTCTAGTAGGAGGTTCAGAAAATGTTAAGGCATAACTTGAACAAGAGGGCAAGTTCCTGACAACCAGAGCTAACATGCCAAATCAAAATTAAGCTTCAATTGTGTGAACATGACAGGATATTATGTTGTTTTTCTTTAAAATGATACTTCACCAATAATTTCCACTGTCAATTAAATGAGAAAATATATATATTTAAAGAATGTACTGTAGGCTGCAATCATGTTTTCATTTGACTCATGATATATATATATATATTTTTTTTTATTATCTTTTTTTTTTTGTGGTGGGGGAGGTTGAAGAGATGGTTTCTGTGAAAAAGTGCCAGAAACCTCCCCCATGTCTGGTAAAATCAATTCCAGCTGAGTCCAGGACAGATCTGCCACTGTCCAAGGCTCAATATAGCAACAACAGTGGTACAGCCTCTGAGATAACATATTTAAGAAGCAGACCAAAAAACTGGAATAGCAAATGTACCTGGAGAGAGGAGTGAGAATGTGTGAGAGTGAGGAGATTTGTTCTTGGCTGGACAAATCCAAAGAAGATTGCCTACCAAAGGCACTCTCACGGTCTTCCTCAGCTGAATAGGAGAGAGAAAATATAAAAAAAGGCTGGTGGATTGAGCTAAGGACAAGGAAAGATCTCTCACCAATTACTATCATGGGCAGAAAAAAACCTCAAATTGGGGAAGTTAATTGAATTCATTAACAGTGAGATGGGTAGGTAATACAGCTGTAATATATATGCAATATAATTGTTATCATTTGATCTACACATCTTTCACTTGGGCTACTCAGTTGTGCTTCTTTTTTTCTCTTCAATTACCTAAAGATATGTGCATCTTCCCTATTTTAGGATGGCCGCAGAGGTTGCCATCTTTTGCCAAACAATTCTGGTGGGTCTGTTGCATATACACAGAAGGAAGGTAAAAAATGTGAGTCTTCAACTATAAGCTAAATAAGAGTTTAATCCTTCAGGTTATTGTATTGTTGTGGTGCGTGGTTTGATAATTAGTTTTGTTTCAATTGATCAGAGCTTTTTCATGTACTNGGATTAAAAACCCCGACATTGTATCATAAAATATTTTTTTGAGTTCCGCTCAGAAGCTTCCGTGCATCACTCCGTACCCTAAACACCTTACATAGACCTCTGGGTCCTGCTGCTGCAGAACCTGTTTGTAGGCTTAATGGTGTGTGCAGCCATGCAAACAGTCTGCATAGCTGAGGGAGTGGTTAGTGGAGTCTTTCGTGGTCACAGTTCCAGCAGGTGCCATCCTGCCCCAGGTGGCACAGCACTGTTAAGTGCTATGGACAAGAATCACTGAAACACCAGCAGAGCACAAGTGACAGCACTTGTGACTTGAAGTAAGAGCAGTGAGCTGATCTGATTTTCCTTGGGGACTGATACCTACTCCCAGAGGAATTCTTGAAACCTTCAAATCCTTGCAAGCAGTACATGTGAAGAAATGCTTCTCTTCTTCAACAATTTGCTGGGAGCAGAGAGGTGAGGTATGACTTGCCTTCAGTTGCTCCCTTTCAATGTTGGAAGGGGTTTTGTTCCCCATTTCTGGGCAGGGAGTGGCAGGCTGCTGCACAGCAACAGACTGATCCTGAGTGGTAAGAGCTGTAGCTTCTTAGCATGAAGATTTAGGGGTATGGTGATATACAGAAAATACACAGGCAGAGAAAAACAACACCAGCACTTAGTAACACTGGTATCAGCTGTACAGAATTGCTGATCCAGGTGTATACTGTTGGATCAGTACAGTGCTCATCATTCAATCTGATCTATTAGAAAGCAAAGGGGCTCAAGTCTCATTCACTTTAAGATCTTGACAAAAGAATCCTTTTAAAGTTTTAAGGGGAAAAAAATATTCTTTCATCCAAAATAAGTTGTTGACACATAAGAATTATACACTGTCTGTAGGCTGTCATCTCTATTTGAAACACTCTGAAGGAAATCTATGTCCCAGACTTCACCAGGGGTGTATAGAGCAGTCTACACCTCACTAAATATATTGGATAAAGCTTAGGCAAACTCTATCCACTGGTAACTAAAAAACATAGAGAAGCCAGTTCGTATTTTTTCATGTCTGCAGTCTATGTTTAAGTTCACCAGGAGAGTGAACTCTTTTTTTTGAGCTCTGGTGACAAACTGAAGTCTTTGATTCCCCTACACTATTTAATTCGTATTAGTATTACACAGGAGGTATCCAGCTTCTACCTATGTAGGAAAAAATCCTGCCAACCTTTGTCTTGCTGAATAAAACTCTTCTCTAAAACGAAATCCATTGACTTTATCTAAAACTGAAGTTCAGATATAGAAGATAAACATTGCATCGCTTACAGAAAGCATTAGAGTTACTTGGTAGTTGGCTTTTAAGGCTGGTATAGTGTGTACATGGGGGGTAGTTATGTATTCTCATCCAGGTTATACATCAGCTTAACTGCAAAGTTCTGTACAGAAATTACTGCAAATGAAGTATAAATAACTGCATCATATAACTACATGTAAAATGGATTTGTAGGACTATGAAATAAAATTGTATTAAAAAGCAGTACAAGGAATGGTACTAAACTCCTTGCTATAAGAAATACTATTAATTACTTAGATACACTATAATTACACAAACTACAATAACTGTGTAATTACATAATAGTTATATTATTATAAATTGTGATTGCTTCTTGTCTTATCCTAACTCATGTTCTAGCATTTAACTTGAAATAACTTCCAAAAGAGAAGATTAATTTTAATATTTATGGACTTAAAACCTATTGAAGTAGATGGAAAAGTCTGTTATTCCAATAAGTTTTAGAATGGGATAGATAGATAAAACTATATTGTGAGGAATAATAACTAAGTCTTCTGATGAAAATATGAGTTGCTTCTTATTAGGTACAAATATAAGAAGCAACTCATATTTTCATCAGTGTACCTAATACTCCACTGTTAAAGTGATTTCAAGAAGTTAAGGAGAGAAAGAGAGAGAAAGATCTGGGGAGATTATCCCTTTCTGAGACTGGTGTGAATTAGGATCTAGTCCAGGCACAGTTTTAGGTATCTTGCCCTCCCATCTCATTTTCTCCATTAGACTAAGCCTATGATTCTTCCACAATGAGGGGGTTCTTGCCTATTTTTTTCTTTTTTCTCATTTTTCTTTTTTGTTTGGGTTAGGTTTTTTGTTTTGTTGAGTTGTTTTTTTCACTGTTTTTCTGGATTTTTTTTTTCTTTAATGCCAGATACCTTCATGATATCTGAGCTGAATTCATTTGAGTTGTTTTCTCACCCAGTCATATTTTATTCCTATTCCTGTTTGTTTTACTAGGTCTCTATTACAAATAACCATTCAGCTGAAAAACATAGAAGAATTACACTGGGCTTATGGAAGCAGGAAATTATCCACTGTAGCTACTTACTTCAAGTGGTATTAAAAAATTCTACTAGGAATACCTGAGAAGTGTCGTATCTTTTGTGTACCACTAAAAGCAGTGAAGAAAGTCCTGATCTGCCTGTCCTTGATCCAAATGCAGTGTGTTATACAGACTGTTCTTTGGCATCCCATTGTCCAGCACTCTACTGACAAAACACTTGAAATTTCCTCCGCTTCCAGAGGTTTCTGGGATTCCCTTGGTGATCAAGTTGCTTACATTAGAGATTGAACAAAGAGTGTTGAACACCAGAGAAAGGAGGCACTGAAAGATCTTTTCCATAAGAGTAACAGACTTCAGTTCAGTAGGTTAGGTATCTTTTCACCATCATCTTCTTCACACCTAATTTTTGCTGGTGAATCCAGTTTCAAAAAACAGTCGGAGAATTTAATCTCTTAAATTCAGAAATTAAATATTCCAGCATTTCCTAGACAAAATATTCCCCTTTAGGCTTGCCTCCTATTCATCTAGCCTTTTCATCTCCTAACTTTGATGATGTTTTTAATTATAGAGGAGCCAAGAGACCAGGGGGATTTTACTACTTATAACAACAAGTATCTGGTACACTAAAACCTGTTGGACACAATAAACAAAAGAGAAAGTCCTGTTCTTATGGCATACATCCTCCTGAGAGAAGATAAATCTTCATATGTGTCTGCCAGCCATTGACAGACAGCCTTATGTGTCTTTCATGTCTGAGCATTCTCACAGCTCTGAGCTGCCTTTCCTGCTCCCTTGTCCTGCTAAAGTCTCTCTGCAGCAGCAGAGGTAGAACAGAGTGCAGGTCTGTCTCTTACCCAATCATGTTCAATCCGCTGTATTTAAAATGTCAATTAACTGGGTTTGGCATTGTACAAGGAACAAGGGGAGAGTCATAGACATTTCTCCCACTCTCCTTCACTTAAAAGGAAGCATTGACCCCTGGAAGAGTCACAGGAACTCATTGCAAAAATGACCAATCAATCTCTTGTCTTTAAATATGTAAGTCAAATCCTCCCTACTTTATCTATGTAAATTATTCAAATTAATTAAACAGTGCCAGCTTGCAATGACTTAAGAAAATTTTGTCTCACCTATTAGTAACCTTGCCATGTTTATGAGCATTTTGGATTACAAATGGCAAGGAGATCAGGTGGTTATAAAGTATATTCAAAGTTGTCACTAAACTATAGTGCTAATCACAAGATAGCAACAAGATGAAAAGATGGTGTGAGTAATAATGAAATTAATTGTTATCTTTAAAATTACTAGGGATTATAATAACAATATAACAATAATTGCTATCTTGGAAGAAACTACAGAAGAATTTCAAATTTCTGAATTCAAACTCCCTGCCAAAGATCAATGAAAACATATGCTAACATTTAGCAATTAATTATTGATAATTCAATTTAACTCACTCTCAGTGCTGTGTACTAAAATTAAAGTCATTCCATAATCAATAATCATCCTTATAAAACAAGGATAAAACTTAGCTAACAATAGTGCAGATCAATAAATTAGCTCATCTAGTAGAACCTAATATTTTTTTTCAGCACTCTAAGAAATAGTGAGCACTAATTTCACTGAAGCAGCCATGAGGAATATGGATCCTTTGCAAAATTTCCATCATGAAAATTAAAAAAAATAAAATCCCAGTGATTATGGACTTCTCCATTTCAAGTTTTCAAGTATGTGAGGAAAGATAAATGGTTCTGTTACCTTGAATACAGATGGACTCAAGAAATAAAATAATCTAACCTTGCTAGCAATACAAAGCAGTTCCTTAAACATTGCTTCTTGCGAAAGTATTCTCTCAACCTCAGCCCAGATTCATGCTATGACCATTTATTTATGTGTCTTGGATTTTCTTGTTGTTCCTACTCCATATGCCTTTTCTGTCACTTCTTTCTCCTGGGCACACAAATCTATTGAGCAGCACTGTCTCCTGATAGTCAATGTTTCTAACAATTCATTTTTTGACATCAGAGTATCTATGTGATTTAGATGTTACGGTCATATATCTCACTAGTCTTAAAAATGTCAAGTTCCATTCTTTCACTTAGTCCCAAAGACCCTTAATTACGTAAGATATTCTCTTTCTAATTAGGGTCCATACTCCACAGCTTCAGTGATGTTTTCAAGCACTCCGGGCATAGTAGGGTACCATTTCACTATGCAACAAGTTTTCATTACTGCTCTTTAACCAACCATATATATAATTTTAGTATATAAAAATGTGTAAATGTAGTTTGTACATTTCAATTTCTAATATAATTTTTGTTATCCTTAAATTTTTCTTCAATATTTTAGGACTGTAGGGATTTTAGGACTGCAGATAGATGACTGCATTGCTAACTAGGACCAAGATTAAACTAGCTGTACAGGATGTAAGGAACTACTGGATATGACACAAGAAGTTGCTGGATGTGACAGAGACCAATAAAAGAAGTTGATAAAGATTAAGGATAACCTGCTGGCAAATTACCACATTTAACAGGTATTTAAGTGGAATGTATAAGAGGAATGACTGAACTTCAGAAATAATGGATGGGAGTACTGCAGAAATTTTGGATAATAGAATTTGCAATGCCAGGAACACATCTCACTATTACCAGATTTGAACATGGATGTAGCAAGGCTGGGGCTAAAAAATACTTGTATTTTCACTGATTCTTTGGAAGGGAACTGACACAGAGAAAGATATGGATGAAGTCAGAAGATAGGGCCAAGAAATGGGAAAAGGGATGGTAAGGCAGTCAAGTCTTAACACTAGTTCTTTCTGAATGTAGATGCCATCACCTCTGTGCTTGATCACCATCACTTAAAGCAAGACAATAAACTCATGTTTCATTCTCTTATAACAATCATGTCCAAGCTATTTCTTTTGTCAGGAGTGTAGGTAAGGGAATGGGAGCACCTTTCCCTGAAATCAGGAGGCCCCTTAAGACAGGTGGATTGAGCACACTGGTATCACCATACCAGTATCACTATGACAGTGCCTTTTCCAAGCCTAGTGGCATCAATGTCTCTAAAAACATCCTAACAAATATCTTCCATTTCATATGCAGACAGGGGAAAGCTTCTAGTGAAGAGAGCAGGCCAGTGATAAACTCCTGTAAGGCATAATACTCTGTGATAGGTTGTTCCTGGCTGGATGCCAGGCGCCTACCATAGCAGCTCTATCATTTCCCTCCTCAGCTGGGCTTGGAAGGCAAAATGAATGGCTCATGGGTTGAGATAAGGACAGAGAGAGATCACTCAGCAATTAGTGTCATGAAAAAAAACCCAGACTCAGGTTTGGGAAATTAGCTTAATTTACTGCAAATCAAATCAGAGTAGTGTAATGAGAAATTAAAACTCATTCTTAAAACACCTTTCCACCACCCCTCCAATCTTCCAGGGCTCAACTTCATATTTCTCTGCCTCCTCCCATGCAGCAGCACAGGGAAGCAGGGAATGTTGTCTGCAGACTGTTCATCACATGGTGTCTCTGACACTCCTTCCCTCTTGAGGAAGGATTCCTGCTCACTGACTCCTGACTTCCCCTGCTCCAGTGTGGGGTCCCTCCCACAGGATACAGTCCTCCACACAGTCCTTCAATGAGAGTCCTTCCCACGAGATGCAGATCTTCACAAACTGCTCCAATGTGTGTCCCAGCAACAAGGTACAGTCCCTCAGGAACATAGAATCACAGAATCACAGAATATCCTGAGTCAGAAGCAACCCATCAGGATCATCAAGTCCAGCTCCTGTCTCTGCACAGGCACCCCAAGAGTCACATCATGTGCCTGAGAGCATGGTCCAAAGGCTCCTTGAACTCTGTCACGTTTGGTGCTGTGACCACTGCCTGTTCCAGTGCCCAACCACCATCTGGGTGAAGAAACTGTCCTAACATCAAACCTAAAACACCCCTAAATATAATATATAACCTAAACCTCCCCAGCACGGATCCCTTTTGTGGGGCCACAAGTTCTGACAGCAAACTTGCTCCAGCATGAGCTCCTGTCTCCACAGGTCCACATATCCTGCCAGGAGCTTACTGCAGCACAAGCATCCCATAGAGTTACAACTTCCTTCAGGAAGTTACCAGCTCCAGCATGGGGTCCTGCAGGGGCCACATATTGGTCTCTACATCCCTATGGACCCCCATGGGCTGCAGGGGTGCAGCTGCCTCACCATGGGCTGCACCAGGGTTTGCAGGATATCTCAGCTCTGGTGCCAGGAGCCCCTCCTGACCCTTCTGTGCTGACCTTGGATCTGCAGGGCTGTTCCTCTCACATATCCTCATCCCTCTCCCTGGCTGCTGTAGCTCAGCATTTTTTTTCCCTCTTCTTAGACACATTATCTCAGAGGCACTACTACCATGACTGATGAGCTCGGCCTTGGCCAGTATTTGGTCTATCTTGGATCCTACTGGAATGGGCCCTGTTGGACATGGAGGAAGCTTCTGGCAGCTTCCCACATAAGCCATCCCTGTAAGTGATTCTAATTTAAAATTAGTCTTCCTTCAAAAAAAGGACTATTCCTGTTCATCACATCTGTGGTTATAATGACATATTAAGTTATCATAGGTTAATCTTTGCAGTTGAAGACTCTTGACTGGTTTTTCGATGAATGTTTTCCATAGCACATTTTATAGATTTCAAGGAACTTATTTCAATTTTTGTGAAATCGTCATGTAAGAGAAGGAAAGTAGAAGGAAATTGATGATGAATCACAGTCTTCCTAGTTATTTAAGACTGTGGGTGAACAAAAATCTTACAGCAGTAAATGCCAAAGAAAGTACCATGGAAGCCTGACTCATATTTTTAATGGAAATTTAAAATCACGGTACTGGAGCAGGAGCCACCACACCAAAATGTCAGAAATGTTAGTATTCAAAATTATTTAGGGTTTTTTTCAGATCAAATACATACACTAGTGATATGATAGCAATCTAAATAATTCATTGCTACAACCATTTCATTTGCTTTATCTCAACTTGCAACAAATACACTTATGAACCCATTCCAGAAATGTTTTATTCAGAGCTACACACAACCATCAGGAATCAGAAAGTTTTGAGTTTTCATGCATTATAGGTTGGGCATTCACCATGCATGTAAGTCTTTGCTTGTTTCACTGAACCTTTGCATGTTGAAGTATTCCTGTCAAATATGAGGAAAGTGGTAACCACAATAAGGTCTTCAAACAAGATGAGTCTTGTTTATTATTTAGTAAAGCAGGGTAAATTGAGAGCAATGTCTTTCTCCGTGAGAGAGCTTGAGTGCTGTTGAAAGGAGGACTGGAAAACAAGCGTGACAGCACTAAGAGCTATGTTCACAAAAGGGTTTGCATCACACAAGTTTAATATTTAGTTTTCCTATGTTCACACCCTGGCTGATAAGCTTCACAGGCTAGATTCCTCCCACAAATGAGTGAAAAATAGTATCTTTCAGAGATTCTTTTTTAACTGTACTTTTAGAAAACAGTGGAGAAGGAAAAGAAAAAGAGTTTGGTCTATTTTCTGACTGGAATGCTTCTGATAAATGCCTCACCATGAACCAGTCTCCCTTTACGTTGTTCAAACCCTTTTGATGTATGCTTAGAACACCTTCCTTGCTAGGGCAAAGTCCACTCCTCTTTTCCTTTCAATGGTCTGTGTACAAAAATACTTTGTGATTCACGGCCCACACGGAGTCTCTGTCCTGTTTCTCACATTCCATTTCTAATTTTCCTGTAGAACTGAATGCAAAACCTTATCTCACAATAAGGCTGAGCCTTGATCTCATAAAAATCTGTGGGCTGCTGACCTGCAATCTAAATAGCTAAAATTGGTGCTATTTCACTGAATCAATGGAATTTATTCCACCTATGGATTTTCTCTATCCATGAGGTGCTAAACACTACAAATGTCTAGATCTATCTTCCCAGACTTGATGGAGTTACTCATAACCTTCAGGCCAAATCTTAAAAGGCTTCTGCTTACAACTTAAAGGTAACTGTGTGAGAGAAGAGACATCTTAAAAATGAAAGATTTAACACAGAGATTGTTTTAAGGCTGTGTAATATCGATCAATATTCTCCAGAAGAAAACTTAAGCTTACACATTAGAGGTGAGACTTATATGCCATGAATTACTATGATGTTTAAAACAAAGAAAAGAGAAACATGATGCTTAATTTTCAATAGCAAGGTTTTCAGCCAGGAAGTTAAACTAAAAAAGATATTGTCAAGGTAACTTATTAAAGGAAATTTTTTGTTCAAAGTCAATTCAGAACACTTGGCCACCTAGTAATAATATTCCAAATTATTTTGTGAGACAAATATTCTTTTAAGTAAAAAAAAAAAAACAAAATATAGACAATCAATATCAATGCAGAAATTAATACGCAGAAAATAATAATGAGAACACAGACAGGCCTAGGAAAATATTAACAAGATTGATAACCCAAGTAGAAACGTATTTTGTATTGTGTAATGAGATTGTCGTAGTCATTTCTTATATTTGTACTTAAAGCTGGGGGAGGGGATTGGGAGAAAAAAGAGCAGTGAGAATCAGAAATATGGAAAGTAAAATAATTTGACTTGTTTAGCTGCCAAAAAAGAACACGGAATAACACTGTGTGAACACTGTATGGCACAGCCTTCATCTATTAGAAAAGCTACTGCAGAGGGGCAGGAATAGTTTGTTCTCCACGTCTGGGGAGGATAGGATAAAAATTAATGTGTTTAAATTGCAGTGAGGAAGATTGGAAAGATATATGAAGAAACTGTAACACTGAGGACTGTAAAGTACAGCATCAGACTGCCATGAGCAGCTATGCAGTCCACATCACTGGAGCTCTCACTTTAGAAGCACACCTGCAAGGAATGGCACAGACCTGCAGAGCCTGCTTTGGGACACAGTGATAGAGCAGATGACCTCAACCTATTTGCGATGTGAGTGGGTCTGTGAGATACATGGTACAACAACTAATTACCACTTGTAAAGTTTAAAAATGTCCAGGGATGTTGCATTGAAAAGGGACACTTTTCGGGTTTAACCGCAAGTTGTATTCCCTTATGTTATGACTTTTATGTTAACAATCACCAGGAATACATTTGAGAAACAGAAACTGGAAAAGGTCTAATTTTCCAAATTCCCACTGTAGTTGGTGACAACAGTCCTGTTGATCTCAAGGTAAAAAAGACTAGGAACAAGAAAAGAGTAATATACCGTGGGCTCAAAGCTGTAAATTATTAATATAAAATGTTTCCAGTGCCTCCTGAAACACACTCTGAAAATACACAAAATCTTATTATTTTCATAGTGACAGCCCACAGAATTCTCTGAAGAATGAATTCTCTGAGTGCATTGCTAGGGCTTTAGTGAATGTAATATACAAAACTCCACTTGAGGGAAAATCCTTATCTTACTTACATATTTCCAAAATGCCACTGAAAATCTAAGATAGACAGATAGCTTGAACACCCAGTTGGAGGAGTAATATTTTCCTGTCATCTGATCTCCTTGTTCCCAGTTCCCACTTTATCTGTATTATTTGCCCTGCATTTACAATCTTCCATCTCTCTTTGAACCATAATCCTCTCTAGCCCGCTGGGCCTAGCCCTTATGTGTAAGTGCTACTGCCAAAGTAGTCATGTGTAGAGAAATACAGGGGTTTATGGAAAAATCTCACTTTTGAAACAAAGACTGGGAAATATGCACATATGAAATAAAAAATTATGAAGAGGCAAGACAAAGCAGGGAGAGAAACCAATAAATGATGGTGACTTGGATTTTTGTCTTATGGCACACTTCACTTTGCTGGAGAAATTCAAGCCTCTAGAGCCATTTCCAGTCCTAGACTGAGACTAATACCAGAATAGACTCTGCCCGTTGCAAAAGCTGTCTGGGAACAAAGCACACTGGGGCAACCTGTGTGTGGCAGTATGGGAGAGGGGCAACCAATCCATGGCAAGCACAAACTCAGCAAGAGGACACTTTTCTCTCTTCTTAGTTGTGCAGTCTGATTGATAAGTCAACTAAATTGGGTATTATGGGTGCTAGAAAATGGGGAAGGACAAACTCCAATGCAGACTGAAAGGATTTATTAAAATCAGCTACAAATGTGCAAATGTAGCCATACCAATCTGAGACCCAGCTTTTTATAAGGAAGACTAAATAATAGAAATTGGCTAGCCCTTGCCATCAGTTAAAACCAGAAGCAAATCTATCGCCTTCTTTATTCACCTAAATTTTTCACAGACCATATCATCCACTGTTACACTGTTCCAGATCTATTTATGTTAGTTTATCTAAAGCATGTTTACTAGACAGGTATGCAGTTTCATTTGAAGACAAAAGAAACAAAGAAATACATCACTTGCTGTTTTTTGTCCTCTCCATTCCTGCAAACGCTTGATTATGCCATAGTTAAGAATATGTATTGGATTTCTCATTTGAATTGTTCTAGCTTTAACTTCCAATGGTTTTCATTTTTGTAATATCTTTTTTTCCAAAAGACTGAAGAGCCAATTAGCATCTGCTATTTTCCTCTGCTGAAGATCTTTATACACCTTAATTAAGTCACTGTTCAATCTACTTTTTATAAGTTATGCATATTGATTTCTCATCAAAAGATTTTGCAGCTCTCTCTTCAATCAGTGTGAAAAAATATGGCAAGTACAGTGAAAAGTAGCAAGAAGAAATTCCAGCCCTGAAACCTTATAAAAAAGTTTCCTCAGGGTTATTCTTTCACCATCTTGCAATCTTTAGTCAACTATTTGCCGTTTTCCGTTTATTTCCAGCTAGGTTGGATCAAACCGGGCTCTGAAACATCATTTAAAAGCTGATGATTAATATCAATCAATGGCCAGAGTACTGTGTGGTAATATACCACTTAATGCTCTACATTCCCAAGCATTTGACCTTTTATTAGAGGACTGATGTTAAACATCATCACTGACAATTTTGCATGAGTTGGGCCACGGAATTGTATTATGGTGTGAGATGAGACAAGTTCTTTTTCTCTACCTCTTCCTTCTCTAGAACTTCTCTGAGATAATAAAGGAAATTTGCTAAAAAACCTGCATGACAACATCACAGGATTGTCTATATTGGGTCCCAGTTTAATTGCTGGCCCAGCTAGTCCTGGCCCTGGTATCAAGCCTCGGTACAGCCCCTCTGCTGTGCAGATTCGGCCGACCCGGTGGGTCCCAGCGTGGCACTGTGGCCCGTGTATAGCGATGACAGAGGTGGAGGAAAGGAGGTCTCTGACTGAGTAGCAGCAATGAATTTATTGAAGGGACCCTAATGGGCCCTTCTCACCTTGAAACTTTAACCCAGACAGAGCCCAGAACAGCTCAGTACAGCACCTTTTAAGGGGAGGTGGGGACAGGGGAAGGGACCAGGGATTGACCAATTAGGGTAACTCAGGGGCTGACCTGGCTGTTTAATGATACTTTCCACAGCCAATCTCCCTGGTAGAGAAGGGGATTCCCCAGGTCAGAACCTATCACCTGGCACCCTCCAGAGAACTTTACAGGACCTGGGAAGGGCTCCACAGTAACAGGCATGCCAAAGGAGGGGGGGAGAATAGGGTACAACCAAATACAAAACTTGTGGGGTACATGGAACAAACCATTAATACATAATTTGATATAAGGCACACCACTACAATTGTCAGTTTTAATTCTTGGAGGATTAAAAGGGATATTTATGCTATTTCACTGTGAGTACCATATTTAACCTGTTTAGATTCCTAATGAATGTGTTTCAGTGCAGAATCTTAACTTTGGTGTCAGAGATTAAGATTTCTGGGAGAGGAAGCTGTAAACTAGGAAATATTTCAAGTGTTATTTAATATGCCTAATCTTTTTCTGCTCACACTATCATTCATGGAAAGCAGCAAATAGAAGAGTGTCAAAAAGGAATGACCTATGCTTAGATAGCTTCTCAAAATAAAAAGTTATCACATCATACAAACTTGCTATAATTAGAAAGTTTGAATAGCCTCTTTTACTTTTGCACCCATCAAGATAATTTTTCAAGGAACATTTTATTTGCAAGTCTGATCTTCAGTTTACCCTTTGTGAGTCGATCTGATGAAAAAATGGTAGGCAGAATGGAGCTATTTAGCTCTATTAGCTGAAAAAAGCTTTATAACGATAGTAAATTATACTGCTGGGAAGCAAAAAGGCCTGCTTCTCAACTCTACACAATTAGAGGCCTCTGGGCACTGAAATGACATCAGTAGAGCAAACTTGCACAGGTAAATTGAAGGTTTGCATTAAAAACCCATTGTCACATAATGAACAACCAGTAAAATACTCTCCTCTCATGGACATTGTCCATGGACAAGGAGCCAAGGATATCCCAGACCTCTTCCTTGTCCTTGCTGAGTGTGCCAGGCAGGGGCCTACTGGTGCCACAGTGCTAGAACTAGTCAGCTCCTGCTGGCCCCAGAATGGCAGAGATGGAGGTAAACAGACTGATGGAAGCTAGAAGGCTACAAAGCACCGTTGTGTAGAAACCAGAATTACACCAGACCACTGATCATATATGAGGGCATTGCATTTATTCTTTGAGAACCTTTTATTCTTCCAAAGAACATGTAGTATCTGATCACTTCATAAATGCTGAGAATCATGTTGCATTAAGTAAACATTATTTCAGTAGAAACAAATAAATGTTTGAGAAACCTTATTATAATGGTGTCAGAACAGGCACAATTTCGACTGTGGCAGAGATGACATGGGTTAAGACTGAACATCTGTATGTCTCATATCTGATATTACAGTAACTCAAAGAATCCTTCAAGCATAATCAGAACAGATCTCTTGTCATTCAGATGGCTACTAAAAGGGTATTCTGGAACCATGAAAGGAAAACTGCAAATTTAGCTATAAAATAATGTTGACAGGCTTAGTAAGTAAAAATTTGTACCCAAATTTTCCAAAGCACTGAAACTGAACAACAAATTTTTATGTAATATGTTCTCCTGCCTACATTTCATTAAAAAACCCTGTGGAAGCACAAAGAAAACTAATAATCTTAACTGAAACACACAGAATAGCCTTCAGCACTGTGCTGTTAGCTCACCTTAAGCACATGCTTGAAATAAAATCTTTAAATACTCTCCTAAATCAATGTGATGTTTTGAATGGAGTCTTCCAAAAACCAGTAAAAGACCTGTTGTGGTCAATAAGCATGGGGCATTTTATTACTCATTTCCATGTATGTTTGTATGTATTCCTCAGCGAGTTATTGCTTTGTTCCTTTTGTTATTGTTTTTGAGGTATAGTGTAGGATTGGAAAGAATTCTCCTGGGACATATGTGCAGACCTATGCTCATACAAACAGACACATCATATATTGATCCATGCTATAAAAAAAAAAACAAAACAGTTTTCTTACTGGAAGAATACTCCATTATATCTACCTTCATTCAGACCAAATTTCCATTGTACATACATGAAGAATGTTTAAATTTTATGATACTGATTACCTTTCTTTTCAGGGATTCAGTTTAGTCTCCTGTATCCCATGAAATTTCTCATCACGTTGGTAAAGGAATACTGTGGGTGTCTGCTCCTGCTTCATTAGGAACACTTTTCAGTAGCTCAAGGCAATAATTAGAAAGATGCACAGGAAGAAATTCATTTATTCTCAAGCATGATGAGTCAGATATGAGGATATACACAAGATACTTACATTTTCTTTTAAGATACATAATTATTGTAAAAAAATATGTAAGAGTCAGTCATTTCAGTTTTAATCAGGATCATATAAAGTGTAATTCTCAGCCCAGAGGTTCAACTATCCACGATCAAGCACTGGTTTTGTGCAGCTGTGTGATCTTGACTCAGTTTTACCAAGGAAATTGTGACAAGGTGTTACAAGAGCACATGAGCTAAATCCATGAGATATAAGAAAAGCAAAAATACAGATAGAAATATAAAAATTAAGATTCTAACAGTTAACACCTTGATTTCCCTATAAGGAGAAGGGGTTGAGAGTTGGGTAGGAAGGTGGCTACAGATTGTCTAGGATGGCAGCTTCAAAAGATCAAGGATCAGACCTTCCACAAGCTGACAAAGACAAATTCTTCCTGCCTGATTAGCTGAGTGCACTGGTGTCTCTGCAGACGTGTGAGTGTAAACTTGTCCTTCTGGCCTGCTGGACCTGGCTGCCTCTGAATTAGAATTAGAAATCAACATGCCTTCTGGATCCATCCTCCTGCAAGTTTTCTGTGCATTCAACAAATGTCACCTGATTTACATGAGCCAGAAAGGAAGAATTACCAAGAGGCTTCACTGCTGTAACTGATCCAAGCTTTGCTGGGTCAGCACCACAGGCTAGCCACAGCTTGTCTTTATCTCACATACCTTCTACTGAGTAGAAAACATCTCTTCACTTCTTGAAGTCTAAATACTACATTTTCTGCAGCCATAGTAGTGATGATATAATGTAATAACAGATAGGGAAACCTGAAGCCTATTTCTTTTCCTTTTATAAAAAATAGGCAAATATTTAAGTAAGAAGTGAGACTTCAGGCAGGAACACAAATTCCTCCTTTACTTCACCACTTTTCCCCCGTGGACTGTTTCTCACTTTAGAGCTTCCATAAACCCACTCAACATTAGTACTTCACAAGCAGAGAACAAGATGTGATACCTGAAGTTCTGAGTTTGCTCATTTTTTTCCTAATGCCTTGAACAATTTCTAACTGGGGTATGGCAGCATTCTCTTAAGAGATAGAACAGGAAAAGAAGGGGTTTTAATTCAAAACATGATCCTATTGAACACATCACAGTAGATGACCACAGACGTTATTGGCAAAAAACTTATTTGTTAGAGCTTAATCTCTGATTAACAGCTTTCCCTGGCTCAATTTTGCATTCATGTGGGGTCATTCTGCTGAGATGAAAAGTGCATTTAAAGCTCTTTCTCATTCTTTTCTGAGAAAAACATGACCTAGATACCAAGCCTATTACAGTCTTATAGAAATAGCTTGACAATCACCAAACTCATTTAACTGTGCATATTTTCTGTGTATGTTTTCAGCTTTTTGAGACCTGTTTACAAGGCTCAAGGTGGGATGCTGCATGCAAAATCTAAGTATTTACAAAAGGGTGATAATATAAATTTATTGAATTTGCACTTTTTGCCCTTAGAGAAATATGCTGCACAATTCCTATGCTGCATTTTACTCAAGTGTCATAAAGACTTACCATGAATCAAATTTTGCAGGATATTTCTGATATAGGGATATATTATATGCCCTATTTTATGGATGTGCAAATAGTCATAGGAAAGTAATATGATTTCTCAAGTGCCACAGTGCCAGGTAGGATTTCTCTCATCTAATATTATCTGCCTGTGGGTCAAGTCTAGCCAGATTGTCTCCATGACCTTTAATGCTAAAAGGAAGACACATTTGTCCAGAGAATGATGCATCTCACCTCTCTTCCACCTTACTTTATTCCATCTTTCTGCCTTAAACATTTATCTTAGGCTTACACAGATCACCCTATGGATGAAGCCACCCCTTTCCATTTGCTACAGAGGGAACTTTGATGACTAGCTCAGACTTGACAGCTTTTAGACAGATAAGGTTAGACAGCTATATTATTAGTATTAGGTGATATGGAGACCAC
Organism: Polioptila caerulea; assembly: GCA_013397295.1. Taxonomy (NCBI): domain Eukaryota; kingdom Metazoa; phylum Chordata; class Aves; order Passeriformes; family Certhiidae; genus Polioptila; species Polioptila caerulea. The sequence goes on along the minus strand of VYXF01009199.1, from coordinate 1,654,767 downwards.
CTTTAGTGATAAATAGAAGCTAGACTCATCAATTTCTTTCCCTGTCTTGATTTGCAAGATCTGTATTGAATATATTACAGGTCTGTGGCATTTACTACCATTTACAATGTGTTATCTTCCTTGTTTATGCAAAGACTGTTACTAACAGCAACAGCAAAACCCAACCAAATACCCATTCCTGCAAATTATTATAGGATTTCTTCAGCAAAATTGAAGTCATGCTGATTTACCCTTCTTGAGCATCTTGTCCTTTTAGAATAACTATGAACTAACAAAGGAGTCAATACAAACAATTTTCTTGAGCAAAGCTTCTTGAGGCCCTTTAAATGTTAAGTTCCCTGGGCCTGAAGTAGTTAGAAATTTATGTAAACAAGACTCAAAATACACCACAAAACTTTCAGGATCTCTCTATCTATTTTTAGGTTGGGGTTGAGTCTGGGTTTTTTGTTGGTTTTTTGTTTTGTTTTGTTTTTTTTAATCAAGTAGTAATTTTAGTTGATGTCTGCAGTGAATTGATTGCCTTTTAAAATCTCCGAGCTCCACAAAAGAAAGGGACAGAAATAATAATAAAAGTTTTGAGAAAAAAACAACATTGGATTTTAAACAGTACCATTTTTTTGTTTAAGCATCAGAACCTGACAAAGTGTAATTAAACACAGAGACACATCCATGTTTGATCCTTGGTGCCTAATTCCTCTTCAGGAGACAGATCACTAAGGAAAGTATTCCGAGTGATTTGTTGAGAATGTACACATTAATCAGAGATTGAATTCTCAAAACGGGATGAAGTTTTGTAGGGGTCAAAAACTCCAAACATAGTCACACAATTGCTGAAATTGGCTGTTTCTGTGGCTTAGGAGTGGACCCTTCCACTGTGAGCAACACTGTGATACTCCAGAAAATGAGGTGTAAATGATGTCAGTGCTCTTGCAGTTCACAGAAGCAAGTCATGAATGATTTTTCTGTCTGTTAGAAATAAGCTGGGACTTCAAAATTACTTGAGTGGTTTGACCTCTCTGACATTGTGACCCAGAAAAGCTGAGAATAATTTTGGAAAACTTCCAGCTATTCTTTAGTTTTGGGAAGCTTCAGTAAGTACTCAGGTAAGTAAGAAATAAACATAAACCAAGCTTTACTCAGTGCCCACTACTCATTTCATACTTGTAACACCCCCAAAAGGCTGGTGGCAAACTACCTTTGTCCTGGGGCAAGGTAGAAAAAAGAATAAATGGTACGTGGCTAATACTGGCATCTGTTAGTTGATTCTAGCTCTAGAGTAAAGTCATACTGGCTTTACTCTAGAGGCATTTCTAAATGGCAATCAATTGGTTAACTCTGCAGTAGCAGTTACTTTCAGAGAATAGAAATGGCAATCACTTCAGTCAAGGCACTGTAGTCTCTGTAGTGTCTCTGATTTTCTCTGCAAATGTAACTGAGAGAAAAATATCACCTTCCCTTTTTGTGATTTTCATTAAATATTCCTTCAACAAAAAGGAGAAAGATCATGAGAGAACTGTTTGGCAAAGTGCTGGTAGCAGTAGAAGTATTTTTTTCTAATATATAAAATGAATACTTTTCAAAAGCCTTTCAAAGTATAAAGATAGATTTTTCTTGCTAACATGTACTTTAGTGTCAGAGCCTCTATCATGCTCTCAAGGTCAGTTTCTCCCATTTATGAGTCCTTTGCCATTTTCCCCTCAGAACTAGACAAGCTATTTTTTACACCAGATGGATGGATGAGGGGAGAGCCTGTTTTCATCCATGGCCAGAGACTCTACTACCTTCCTCCCTTGCTCTGTTTGCTGTGAGGTGACAGACACTGTTAGAGCACATCCTGTGACTAATTTATACCAGTGTCATAGTGCTTTGTAGTAACATTTGGTGAAGTTCCAAGAAAAGAACATGCAGCCAAATCTTACTCTACAAACTCAGTCCAAAAAACAAGAAGAGGAATGGCTCTATTTTTCCCCACATTTTCTTAGGTAATACTGTCCAGGTGGTCAACCAGATATATACACAAGGACTATTTAAGCATTAACATGTTACATCCTTCAAAAGATTAAAATTTCAATAAATGAGCCCATTTTTTATCACCTTTTTTCCACTGTTCTCTTGTGAGCATTCTGTCACCAAGAGTGTCAGTATGGTAAAAACATCAAGTACAGATAAATCTGGAGCCTCCTCCTCCTCAAGACAGAAAGTGTGATAGAAATGGTTCTGTCCCAAATTTTTCTGCTCAGTCTCATATTAGATGAAGAGCTCACCAGTAACACGATAAGAATGGCAAAGCATGCTACACATTTAGGCTCACACTGCAATAAAGAGATGATATATTTGTAGAGATTTGCTTCTGTGAAAGTGATCTTCTGTAAGTCTGTTAAATTAAACTTGGCTATTAAGAAAAATTTTAGATTATTATAGATATTATAATAATATAATATAATACATATTATACTATATTATACTATTAATATAATATAATAATAATATATTATTAGATTGGATATTATGAAAAATTTCTTCTTTAAGAGGGCTTTGAAGCATTGGAACCAGTTACTCAGGGAAGTGCTTATTTCACCATGTCAAGTATTAATGCGATACTTAGGGATATGATTTAGTGATAGAGTTGATAGTGTTAGGGTAACAATTGGACTCGATGATCTTAAAGGGTTTTTTCCAACCTAAATGATTCTATGACTTTGCACCAAGCAATGTCATCCAGCGACCAAAAATCCTTTGCCTACTTGCAACAGCCACTACCAACAATAGCCCTCTGTGTCCTTTGTCATTACCTTCCAAAGTACTTGCAGGTATGCTCATGTGTGCATTTGAGTGTACCACCTTTAGACCTGAAATCCTAAGTTTAGTTATGTATTTTTTTGTCATGATTTAACCCCAGCTAATTCCACACAGCCCCTCCCATTCCTCCCTACAGTGGCATGGGAACAGGATCAGAAAGCTAAAAGTAAGAAAAAATCATAGGCTTAGGTAAAGACAGCCTAATAGGTGAAGCAAAAGCCACATGCACAAGCAAAGAAAAAAGAGGAATTCATTCACTGCTTCCCATGGGCAGGCAGGTGTTCAGCCATCCCCACGACAGCAAGGCATCATGCATAATGGTGACTTGAGTAGACTCACCATCGCTCCAAATGAACTGCGAACATCCCCTCTTCTTCCTCAAATTTATATATTGCTCATGATGACATGTGGTGTGGGATATTCCTTTGGTCAGCTGGAGTCAGCTGTCCTGGCTGTGCCTCCCATTATACGTTAACTTCTTAAATGTAAAATATTGTCTTCGACCCAAAGGAAATATCACAGGAGGTGGCTGGCATTAAAATAGTAACAATACTTAGGAAGGGACTATATCCATGAAAAAAAAAATTCTTGACTCTCCATTTCTCATCCTAACCTAACCTCTCAGCTTGAAATTGCCATTAATTGATATTGTGATTTTTTTTTGTAAAAAAGTGAAATGGTGAGTTTCAAACATCCAATTGTACTGACATAAATGGAGAGATTGATTTCAAATTTGTATATTGAGAATGAAGGACTTACATGCTCTTTTTAAATATATGAACTCTACTTAGTACTCACTTACTATTCTCAGGCATTTGAATTTGAATTGCCTCTAGTACAAAAACAAACAAACAAAAAAACCAAAAACAGCCCCCCCCAAAAAACAGGAAACCAAAAAGACCCTACCATAAAACTTTGTGTATATCAGTAACTATTCAGTGAAGGTGGAATACATGCAGTTATGTGCACAAAGCTATGTGATGATATAAGGAATATATGTTCTGTACATGAGTAAACAGACTTGATTAACTGCTTCATTAGAGCTCAAGAAAACACATTTACAGCTGAACGAGGAAGTTCCATTATACTACAAAAATATTTTGGGTTCAGATACATAAAATCTATCTCAGAAAATAAAGCATGCAAATATAACTTTTTGGTTGGGTTGTTTTGAGCTTGTTGCCTTCTTATTACATAATAGGCAATAACTCGATTGATGTGAAAAGAACCTCTTTGCCTAAATATTCCTAAAACAATTTGAAGACTTCTAATAGCAACACTTTTTAAAGGTATTGTTTAATTGGTATACTAGAAACAGAATTAAGAACATGTATATTATACCAGTGTCTTCATATTTCAATCAAAACCTGGGAGTACATATCTAATCTTTACTTATTTTAAACTGTGTCTAACTGCTCACCATAACATTTACTAAAGTGATGCAAAAAATATGGTTTTCTGCAAGCATTGCATTTATTCTGATTTTTTTAATCTGTTGTGAAAATCTAAATTAAAAAAAAAAAATCTGTGCTATTTATTATACCATTTTATTGCAATAAAGAGAAGGTTCACCAATTAGACCAGTAAGATTTACTGCAAATGCTGCTATGATTTATTGAATTCTGACAGGTCTCTGAAAACAGTACAAAGCACATACCAGGAACTGAATCCTGAAAAAAAATGGCCGGATAGTAGCTCCTATAGTAAAAGCCCAAGATTAGCTAGTTTCTGTTCTACAGAACTTGTACAGGCTAATCTTATATCATTCTAATTTCTTCATAAATATGTTCTTCAGAATCAGGTCAGAAGTCTTAGACAAATCTGTACAGAATAAATTATTTGTACTTGCTTTGTCTACCAAGCATACTTCTCCAAAGAATTTTCTCTGAGTTTTTCCAGATTAATTATATTGGTTCTTTAATATTTCAATACATATGAGATTTATCACTGTTTCTCTCTGAACTGACATTATGATGATAAACCTGTAACTGAGAAAAGTTGACCAATGTAGCCTCTTTAAAACAAACTGTGAAGCATTTGCTTCTTTCAGAACATTGGATCTTTTACAGCATTTCAAGGCTTTTTGAAAAATCAACATCAACAGCGCAGAGAGATCCTTAACCATATCCTTTAAATTATTAGTCACAAATTAAATGAGAACTCTTTCATTGTTTTCATCTCTCCATGTGACATTATTCAGACACATGTTCATTCTTCAAATAGAACCAATATATTTATTGAACATCCAGTTATCTACTGATAATGCTACATACAATATCAAGATAAAGACCACCTTTTTTTCTTTAATTACACCTTTTTCTACTGGGATCTATGTGAAAACATCTCCTCATGGTATTACTGTTTCTAATAGACGTAAGTTAACCCTGTATAGCATGGATTTCCACATAAAATTTTTTATTACTACCATAAGAAATATTTAATAACTTTTTGTTGTTTTGTGACATATAGCTGCTCTTTTACATAATTTCTAACTAGTGTGACCTTCTTTCTCCAGAGTGACTGTAGCTTTTCTGGTACTCAGCAAAGCATTCTTAAATAACTCCTTGTTACCCCTCAAATGTTTAATTATTTATTTCTTTCTCCCAACTTTTGCTTTCTGCCTACAACTGTATTTACCCTTCAATTTTTATAACTACTTGAAAAGAGTGTTGCCTACAACTATTTCTGGATAAAGACAATGAACTAATATAGTATTCAGGAAATGAATAGAATATACATATAGAGTTAGAAGTATGTTACAGTAGAAGCCTTCAATAACATAAAGTCAAAGGTTTTTTCTGTCTTCCTTTTCAAACATTGCTATTCCTATATGATTACACTGAAAAAAATGATAGAGATGAAACGGGTGATGGTATTTGATAGCTTTCCTGAATGCCTGTGAATACCTTTTCTGTGTTTTTAGCCATACACATAGCTCTGTTTTTGTACAACTGTTAGGGTTAAGAATTTCTGCCTTGCTGCAACTCTTCATAAATAATCATGCCCATACCACATCCTTCTGCAGCAGCGAAACGGGGAAAGTTCTCATGTATAATCACTTAAAAGTATAGTTGAATACTTTAGTAGGAATTAAAAAGATCTTTCATAACTTCAGTCAGTATTGAGCCTTGCATAAATAAAAGATATCCAAGTATTTTCTCAAACCTCATATCTCTCTGGATATTTTATAAATGAAAACACAAAATATAAAATAAGCTTATCTGGAGAAGGTCTGTTTCCTTCTTTTGTGTTCCTTGCATAAGGGAAGGCTGAGGTCCTGGTTCAGCATCTTATCAGTTAAAATGTTGGGTTTTTTTAACTTCATACAACACAATATTGTGTGTACCAAATCTGTTTCAAATGCACAGGTTTAAAAGTAAAAGATTCAGCATCATTCAACTACATTCATGATCTAATCCTTATTCTTGCAGTCAGCACTACTATTTTTCCTTTGCCCTTGGCCTCTTAATCCATTCTGCTAATTAGTTTTTTTACCCTCTAAACCTCTATGGTATGTGCCTGCTGTGTGCATGCTCTGGCCTTTAATCACCAAACCCTCCATTTTCCACACAGATGTTTACTACTGTCTCCTCCATTTATCTTGGCTTATATGTTGACTTTTCATCAGTGGATTTGTCCTATTAATCTTGTTCTATTTTTTTAAAGCAAGGCCTGAATGGTTTTTCCTTTTTTTAATAAACACATTTGATGATACAATGATGTATGAAAGGTGTTGAATTCCAAGTCAGATCATCCTAAGCCTAGTGGTTATCTGTTGAGGTTCAAGAAAAGGTTTTATCAAATGCTTTGAGTGAGGGGCAATACTGAGTAAATAGCTAATGACTCAGGCTGAGGATAATTCTGCATTAGGTTCTCTGAAATGACACCTCCTCAGAAAGAATTATTGTTTTGAAAACTAGTCAAAAGCACAAATCCAGGAATGTTGCATTTTTCTCTTTTCTACAAGACAACTCAGTATTTTGTAGAAATTCTGTCTTACAGCCAGCCATGCCTAGAGGCTACAGAAAATTTAGTTTATTTATGCCAATGTCTCTGCTATCCTTGGAGCTCAGCTGTGATGGGGTTCACACAGCTATGAAGTGTGAGAGACATGTTTTCTTTGTTTTTATATGTTTTATTCCTACCATTTTTCTTATCATGTGAAATACCAGATTGTAAATTCTTTGAGCCATACTAATATCTTTTTTGTTTTTTACTGTGAAGCTTGCTGGATAGATCAGTTCTAGAGAAGTAGTTAAGGTTTGTTTAACATTCTCTCATTACACTTTAGTTAGACACAGCCCTCTTTCAGGACAGATTTTGCTTAGCTGAATCACATCTACCCCACAGACTAAATCACAGACGGTTTGTCCTGACTTGTCTCAGGGATACCAAAAACACTACAATGACTACAAAATGCTATAAAGGCAGAAAAAAAATGAAGAATATAAACTGATCAGTTTTCTTACGCTTTGTAACCTCATTTTGATACAGGAAAGCTTTGTAATATTTTACCCATCAACTAGTAGTACCTAGAGAGTTGTTTTAAAAAAACATGGGGAGGAAAGAAGACCTGCGGGTTACATTATTTGACAGATTATTATAAAATATTAAAATAATAAAAGAAAATAATAACAATTAAAACCCTCAATCTAACTGCTAGATATTATTTATTTCCCATTTGGTACCTTCTGGAACATTATCCTCCATCAATTCCACCAATATATAAATATCAAACATGTTGTGACTCCTAAATAAGCTTAATAGCCCTTTACTGGCTTTCCTTAATGGTTAGTTATGATCTGATGAACTCATCTCTATTTTATGGTGAACAAGTTAACTATTCTGTAATTTAATAAAATACGGTTTCACAGAGTCACACTCAGGAATCCCACTGTGTACACTTGCCTGGAGTCAGTCCTCTGCAGATGCAGGATTTAGCATTACCCCTCACTGAACTTCAGATACCTAGGACCAACTTAGTAAATTACTCATCAAGTGAAGGGCCATTCTCATCAGCTTGATATCTACTAAAAGACTTAATGCATTCCCCTTTGGAAATAGCTCACTCTTCTTGAATAAGTATAGAAAATTATCTTGGTATTTATAAATTATTTTTAAGTCACTAAGGGTATTCGGACTGAAATCTAGAGTTACTCTGCATTTTTGGTTTCATTACATTTTCCTCGTATTTATGTTGTACATTGTATTCTCTATAACTTTATATAAATTGTTTTTGCCATTGTACCCTCTGCCATGGACTTGAGTCATCAGTTAAGAAACTTAAAATCATTCAGGAGGATGAATTTATTTAAAGATATTAAATGATTTTCCATACCCAGGCCCAAACTCCATTTTTCTGCTCTCATTGAAGGTTGGATCTGCTTGTAGTTGAGTAGACATCAAATGTATTTGGGCCCATCTCCATGGCAGATCCCATGGAGACAGACAAGGAAATCTTTTTCTAATGAAGATAAATCCAGTGTAAGGCAGTATTCTGCTAGCACAGAAGTGATGCTCTGATTGACTCAGTTGTAGGATGTAGGACTTATAGGAAGTGGATAGAGATGAATTTACTTTTAGTTGAAAAAGATTGGCAGGTTTACAACAAGTTATGATCCTATTTGAGGAAAGCAAAGCCTAAGGATTGGCCTTTCTAAAGGACAGGGTCACAGCTGTGTGATCTGTGAAAATCACTTGAAGAATTACCCAAGCTTCAGAGCCTTCACTCTGACTGAGGTGTGAAAATAGACTTAAATTTAAATCAGACTGTGCTAATTAAGAGTATACTATTATTTTACTTATTTTTCCTAGTAAATCACTTCATAAAGTTTTCATTTCAGTAAGTAAAATCACTTTTGGTTTTACTTTAATGTTTTTTCTATTTTTCATAATGATTTGAGGAGCGGTGTCAAACAACAGGTATCCCAAGAGCGTGGCAAGACCTTTTATGGCTCATGTATTGCTAAGCAATGACACCACACAAATAAGAAAAAGTCCTCAAAGGTTTGCAGAGTGCTCCCTTACTGAGCTGCAAGAGCACTCTCAAAGCCTCTTATTGCCAGAATGTATTTGATAGACAACAGGCAATAAAGCGAGAGTCTAAGATCCACTGGCACTCTCAGGATTCATCCTAGGAAAAATTGGCAAACCTGTCTGTGCTAGATTCACAAGATGATTTTAGGCTCAGCACTTCACTGTCCAACTCGCAGGCAATTTGTCAAAGACATTGTAAACCCAAGGCAGTAAGTGGTGTCTCTGCTGAGAGAGAAGAGGAATCAAAAATAAATTTAAGCTTATGAAAAAGGAATGTCTGCAAGGTAAGTTAGCTAAAGTAGATCAGAGGAATGTGATCTCTGACTCACAAAGATTGGAATGAACATAAGGTCAAGATTTTTTAGGAAATCATCCAGACAGGTACTCACACAACTCTTTCTTCCCTTTCTGACCATTCACTTGGTATCTGATGTGCATGGAAGATACAGGGAAGGTTTAGATTGGATATTAGGAAAAATTTCTTCACCAAATATTGTCAAACACTGGAACAGGCTGCCCAGGGAAGTGTTGGCATCACCATCCCTGGAAGTATTTAAAAGATATGCAGATGTGGCTGCTGGGGACATGGTGGACTTGGCAGCGCTGGGTTATTAGCTGCACTCACTGATGTTAAAGATGTTCTCCAGTGTAAATTGTCCTGTGAGTTTATGAAATAAGAGAACTCTCTTCTTCATCCCAAAGGTCAAGTTCAATCTAGACTTAATGAGTGTAACATTTCCCTGACAGAAAATAATAACATTTAAAAAAAAATTTCCTATTTTTCATTAAATAATTTTAAATTCTGTAAAAATATTATTTTTATGTAGTGATAAGTCTCAACCTGAAAATTCCTCTCTTACATAATATTCTACAAGATCAGTTTTGGTTTAAAGTGCCTTGCAAACTGAGCAGACCATAAATTTACTGACAATGTGGGACCGCAGAATAGTGGATATGATTTGAATTGTAAAAAATTGCTGATAAATGCTTCTTGTTAAACTATTTAGAATTCCTGTGAAGATCTACTGTTTTAATTAGACAGGAACCAAAACTTGTATTGGCTTTATAAACTGTACTATTTTGAGTAATCCTTTTAAAATTCTGTATGCTACAGGGTCAGAAGTTTACTGTCAAAGAATAAATATATTCTATTTTAGAGATTATTCACACAGAAATAGGGCTGAAATTTGACAAATATCCATTTTTCACTGAGTTTTCAGACAGAGATATAAAAATAATAGTATGAGGGTCTGACAACTAACTTTCTTGTACTTACTGAACAGGATATTTCTGTTAGTCCTTCTGTCAGTCCTTTCCTTCTAATACAAGAAAGACTTTTATGGAGGTATTAAGAAGAAAGTGGGACTATTAATGAATGAAGTAAGAGGATGCAGTTATACAGAATGTTTAAAGTATTGAATTCTCTGTTCTATTCCTCCCAAGGCCCCCACTCCCTCAAAATATCCACAAACAACCAAACTAAACCAAACCAAAAACAACAAAAAAACAACGCAAAAGCCCACCCAGAACCAGAAAAGAACTCTGAGGTGCTATAAAATAAAATAAATGGATAAAATAAAATAATTAGGGATAAAAAATGGAGAAAATGCATTGGAAAGCAATCTCTATTAATCACTGTTTCTAACATTCTTGTAGACAAGGTGATATGCAATATTCTCAGGTAAATTTCCATCCTGAAGTTCCTTAAAAACAACAGAAAATTTGGTATTGACTGCAAGACCCTATAGATACTAGTTATCAGAAACTGAAAATAATTTTTTATGTACTGGGGAACACATGGGGAAATATGAGGATATATTTTAAAAAAAAAAATATTTTCTAGAACGGTAAGGAAATAGTTATGCTAAGAATTGGCAATAAAGCCTATGTGTTATTAACAGAAACATAGCAAACTATGAGGATATAACAGTGTCTGTACGTCTTAAGAATGAATTTATAAAGCATATAAATAAGTAAAAATAGTGATACATTAGGTTAAAATCGCAGAACAAAAAATACATTGAAATATATATAGGTTTTTCTTTTTGAAATACCATACAGACCATAGCATGGAAATAGACGGTGATGTAGTAGACAGAATTAAAGAAAAAGTTTGAGTTTAAAACGATGGCTTTGATATTGATACTCTTAAATTCAAATGGTAAATTATCTCCTTCTCCCATGGTTATGTTTAAACTTCCAAAATAGAACCAAATAAGAATACCTGAAATTTTTTTCTAAAATTCGCTTTGGTAAAATTAAAAGAATTAGTGGGTACTATCTGCATCTCTTTGCCTCTCTCTCAAAGGTATTCCTATTATTTCATAATTTTAAAAGGAAAGGGTGTTTCAAAATTAGGTAGAACTTACTTTAAAAAAGATCAAAACTACTTTGTTAAATACATTCCAAAAATTTGTTTTCTGCCCCAGAGTTTCTTCCAATATACATTTTTTATCTCCTAAAAAAAAAAAAAATTAGTTTTTGAAAACTTGACATTGCTAAAGAGAAAATTACCAGCTCTGAGCATTTTGTACTGCTGTTTACAAGCTGCATTTACCTCCACAGCACATTAAGAAGAATTACAGATTTTTTAAAAACCGCAGAACAAGCTCTGGAAACCAGTGAATTGAAATGAAACTTAATAGATTCCACGGCTGTTAAGATGCAGCAACACAGAGTGACAGGCACTGTCACCACATCTCCCGCCATCTCCCGAGTCACCAGCCAGATTAGCTGAGTGCAGCACTCCCGTGTCCTGACACACTCGAGCAGTACATCGTTAGTGTTATTTATTTGCACTGCTGTAGCACTCGGCACTGAACATGGATCAAAACAAGACAGCCCCTGTCTCAGAGAGCTCACAATCTAAATATAGAAGCTGAAACAAAAGATGAGTGTAGACAGACAGGGAACAAAGAGAAAGCAGTGAGACGTGGCTGATCTTGCCATATCAGGAGGCTTATGTTTTTACTTTGCTTTGTTTTCAGAGAACTCCTTGGAGTAATAAAGGGAAGGAGGAATTTGGAAAAGGATGAAAGAAACATTTTCCAGTTGTTTACAGAGACATACTCCCAACAGACAGCAAGATTTAAAACACAGAGGTCCTTGTATAAAAGTCAAATAAGATGGCATCATAGATTTAGTAGGTGCAGAAATGACCTTTTGAAATACCAAGGCATCAATTGAATTATTTTGTTTGAATCAACTGATTTAAAGTAGGAAAACCAGGAAAGTGTAATGACTCTCCCAATATTTTTTTGAGTACAGTTGTGGAATAGTTTCAAGGTTCGTTTCTTCCAAGGCTTTTAAGATTAAGAAAAGCAAAATGAAATAGGAAAAAAAAAAAAAAAAAAAAAGA
>VYXF01009199.1:1632011-1642374 GCA_013397295.1 Polioptila caerulea | reverse complement strand
GAAAAGGAAAAGGAAAAGGAAAAGGAAAAGGAAAAGGAAAAGGAAAAGGAAAAGGAAAAGGAAAAGGAAAAGGAAAAGGAAAAGGAAAAGGAAAAGGAAAAGGAAAAGGAAAAGGAAAAGGAAAAGGAAAAAGTTAAGAGGGATGTATATGAACTAAAAGAGCTTAAGTGATTGACAAAGGGGATACAAGAGTTCAATGCATTAAAATATTTCTTCTAAGTACTAGTATCTATGTGTGATGTGATCTTGTCTTGGGAGCAGACTCACTTAGCCCCCTATCATTTGAGAGCACTGGAAGACAGATCTCTGTTCCCTTTCCTCCACACAATGGCTGGCTCCGTTCAGGCACTCCGGCGTGTCTTTAAATCAATAGTCAAATGGTTCAGTGCAAGACTACAGGGAGGTCATAACCTGGAATCACACTATCAAAGTCAGGGGATTTTCCATGATATAAAACTGTTGTTAGACAAGAAAGGAGCTATGAGAATGTACTTCAAAGAAAACATAAAGTTTATTTGAGGCTACCTAACTACTGAACTACATTTCCTTTCTATTTTATGTGTGACTCTTTCGCTTCCATGGCATTCTTACTTCTAAAGAATGTACTCACCCTAGGGATTGAAAATCAGATGGTTTGTTTTATTTTGCTCTTAATATCAGCTTTTTTTTTTTTTTTGAGGATCTGTGATCACAATAAACATTGGACTATATTTTGTTTTAATTCCCAGTAAGCCTTCTGGCCTAAATTTGTAAAATATTATAAAATTCTGAACTTAAGATTTCTCTAAAATTTCCTGAATCATACTTTTTAAACAATTTTGCTTATTGACTTTCTGAGAGGCTACATATATCTAGTAGAAATCCTTTGATTTCATAGGAACACTGAAAGTAGCATACTGATGTTATTACTCAAATCCAGTATCATGTCTCCCATAGTAGCCACAAGGCCAGAGTTAAATGCAAGAGAAGCTGAATGGAAAGTGGTTAAAGTTCATGTCTCCTTACAGTTTGATTCAGTCTTCCATGCACTTATGTGTTTCTGTTTTTCTAATGCATCAAACAGTTCAGTGACATGAAATGATGTCATTATGGACATTTCCATTATCTCAACAGAATGTAGGTGAATGTCTGGGGGTAGAGCTGGCACAAAGCCCAAAGCTTTTGCATTGCTTCTTTACAAGTATCTTATTGAAATGCAGGTGAGTCAGGAGTCATCCAAAGAAAAATTTAAAAATAAAAAGGTACCTACAGAAAACAATGCTGAATTTCAAGAATTCAACTAGAGAGAAGTAAGAAAGCAAAACCAAACCAAAAAAGAAACCCCCCACAAAAATAATCAAATAGCATTACCTCAGTGAAAAGTGGGTGAAATAAATGGATTTTTAAACTCTATGTTGATAAACTTCAGGTCTAGTAGTTTCTAAATTGGTGCCAGAGACAGAGGTATGTTCTGAGTGATATCACCTTTACCTAAAAATAGTTCATAGTTCAACTGAAAATTATTGGCGTAAATTGGTTGTTCTTTTACAGCCTTTGTATTGTAGAAGATGAGATTAATATGTGAACAAAATTAATTTTCCTTGTTCTTTACTTTACATATTTCCATTTAAAAATATTCCTAATAGCTGAGTAATAGTTGCATGCACAAGTAACTTAGTGGTTTGCTTAGTAGTCCTTGTTTAATCATCATTGTTTTCTGTCTTGCAGATGCTATGGAGGAGTAATATCATCTGTTCCTTCAAGTCAGTGTCAGACTGAAACTATTAAAAAGCCACCACCACTGAATTGGAATAGATTCAGCATGACAGCTACAAGCTTTTCCCTATAAAGGGTCATATACTCTTCACTCTATGAATCTAGAAGATAGACTAATGATACTAAGCAATTTATAAAGCCACAATCATATTTATTGGAAAAAAGTGGGTGTGTTTTTCTGTGAATGCAGCTGGACCTTTCATCTCCAACACAAATTCCTAAGCTTACTTGCAGCCAAGAGAGTGCAAAGTACAGGAAAAGTTCTATTTATTTATTTAGTTCTTATTTCTAACCATAATGCTCTGTTCCATACAAGAGTTGAATACTGTAATAAGCATAGAGTGAACACTACAGAGAAGGAAGGGAAACCTGTTTCCTTCAAATACCTTCACAATTTTAAATTTTGCTGTAGTTTGTTGTTCATTCACATCTGGCATACCAGCCATGTATGTGAGCACAAAAGGCAGTTTCAATCAGAAATAAAACATTATTTGTATTAGCTCTTCTCATTTAAACAAGAGTGGCTGGAAATTTTCACAGTCCTCACTGCACTCATTAGGACAAAATTACAGTAAAAGGAAACTACAATTTTCAATATAGTTACAAAAATGCTGAATGGAGGTAAATTCAGTAAAAAATATATGCAATACAAAATGTGTATTATTTGGCTTTTTAAACCAGAGAGTACTTATTGAAATGGACCTTTGAGAATATGAATGTTATACCTGAATCAAGGCTTTTGAAAAGGAAAAGCTTTGATTTCTTTTAAGTTTGGCCTAAATAATAGACAACACAACTATTCCACCCATGGGAAGTGAGGAGTTAAGTGTTTCTGTAAATGTATTATCTGCTATTTGCTCCAGGTGGGAAAAGAGACTCATTTCACTGAGCAATGCACACAGGCACAGACACAGAACTTCACACGCTGTTATCAGCACGCAGTTATATTTATAGTTGCACAGTTTGAGAAACACAACCACTTCATCTCTCAAAGAGCATCTGACTTTGCATAATTAGCATTAGAGAAGAGATGAAGGTTTTTTTATATGTGGTCAGTCCCAATACAGCTATCTCTAAGAGAGAGGAACAATCCATAACTTATTGTCCCCAGGTCCAACACACACATCCCACAGAAGATGGCACACAAACAATGGACAAAATGTCAGTCTTAGCCCCAGATGAACTCAATGTCAATGTCTTCACTGACATTAATGGCAGAAGCTGCCATTCAAAAACAGCATGGGTTTATGTCGAGGCAAATTAGAATGACTGGAATAGATCTTCACCTGAAACAAATTAGCCTAGCTCCCACTGATGACACGGCTCATCACCCCTATGGTGCACCCCTATGGTCCAGTAATCTAAGTGTACTATGAATATCATCCTATTTCCTTGTGGATTTGCATATAGCTGTTGTCATACATAAGCATTTGATAAAGAGCTAGCACATGCCTGGGGGTTATAGGACACGTTACTGTAGCAACCAAAAGAATAATATTTTTTTCATGCCTTAGTAAAAATTTCAAGTGAGATCAAAAGGGGGATGGTGAAAGTCAAAGAAATCTGTCCAACAGTATGGCAGAGAAATATACCACATTTATGTCAAGGGTTTTGCAGGAAATAGCATGTACTAGTTTTCCATTATAGCAGCAGAATCTGCAAAAGGTCTAATGATCAAAAACATTGATTTATTCCTGTCACAAACCTTCAGTCACCCCCAGCTTCTAATTAAATCCATCTTACATTCAGCTCTGGTATGTAACTCTTCTGCTGTACACAAGATAAAGCCACTTGTTATACCTCAGGTCTACAACCCCTATCATTACTGTGATAAAACATTACCCTCAAACAAAGGACCCAAGAGTGGTCCACAGGGACAGGAACAATATCTGAATCCAAAGAGATAGGAGAGAGGGAGGGTGATTCCATCTCAACACTAACATTTTATTATTTGTTGCAGAAATTATTTTAGGACTGAAAATAAAACCCTGAGGGCTACGTCTATCAACTTTGGTGTACAGTTGCAAGATCAATTCTTGAATGAAAAAAATCCAAAGTGTATGCAGCTAATGAGCTGGACATACAATGTACTAGGCTACTTACACAAATTATGACACATAAATTTAAGACAGAGATCTGCATTCTGATAAGTCTGAAATACTTCACTGTCTGTATCTAAGATTTTATTTCTACCTTTCTAAATACTAAGGACTTAGGTGGCTCTGGTTTCAAGAAGATAAATGAAAGGCAATACAAACTCTCTTGCCTTGTGTATAGATGCTCTGTCTCCTGAAGCAAAACATTTTTTTTTTTTAAATAAAACAAAACTAATATAACAAGCCTTTATTGTAATATTTCACCGCTGAGATCCTTAAATTAAAAACTTTAATAATTATTTTTATATGTAAGATATTGAAGTGCCTGCATAGTTCTCTTTCATGATACCTACATTCACACATTTCACATGCCAGCAACAATGTGACAATTTATAATCCTAACACTTTTGTATCTTAAAGGATAACACTGTGATCTTTCATATTTTTTCAGATGTTTTTCTGCTTCAGCTTGTCTGAAACACAAAATCCACTGCATATTCAGATGGATACCTGAGGAAAATGCTCGAATGTCAATAAAATATTACATTTCAAATTAGAGATTATTTTACTATTATTTAAAACTAAAAGGGAAAAATCATAAACATGCCTCACTTCAAAGGAATTTCAGCTTTGGGCTTCCAGTGGTTAGTTATAGCTCCTTATTCATCTTCAGGTACCCTAAAGCATTCAGCTATTCATTTTATAGTATGGATTAAGTAATATTTCAAGTGGAAAGTATTTAATAAATGTACATATTCTGCAAATAGTTTAAATACATGTTTCAATACAATCACATACATGCATATATAAAAATTCAAAACACAGTTTCCATTTTCTAGCCTACTTGTAACCAAATTAATAAAACCCTGTCATTGCTGAAATAGAAGCACTTAATGCTAATTAATTTTATATTTTGTTACAACCATTAGTCCAAGAGCAGAGTTATTTCAGTTTGTATTACTTCTTAGGCTAAGGAGAAGAGGAGGAGCCTTTGTTTTCATTAATCTACATTTTATGCACCTGTGTTTCTAAATCAGTTAACACAATGGCATTTCAATCTAATAATTTTTAAAAACAAGAATAACTAAAAACTATGTAGCAGATTGGAAAGTGAAAAAAGTCAGTATACCTGGCATTCATCATTTCGCATGTTGTTACTGACTTATCTTTAAGGAGAGACAGAGAGATAGGGTTTGTATTAAACAGATTATTAAAATATATCTTAGTAAAACAAAGAGTACATAAAACTCAGCTCTGAATTTTTCAACTAAATTAAAAGCTTTAAAGATCAGAGCAACTTGAAATATGTATACAAACACATATTTTAATTTAAGCACTGGATATGGTGCATGCTCTTAATGTCAAGAGTTGTGGTTTTTTTTCATTTTTCTTCCTTATTTAATGAATATGAAAGTTTCTATTTTATAATTCAACAAATACCATCATTTTTCTAATAGAACAGCCAAAAATGTATTCATTCATCCATGCTGGATTTTACTAATAGGCTTTCTTTTTCTTTTTTCCTCCATTTGATTTATTTATACTATGTATAGCTGACTATTAACCAGTCAATGTCACTCAGTTTTGAATTATATACTCAAACAGCCACAATGAGTTGCGTTGTCATTTTAAAATACTGCACAAAGTGCCAAATTTTGATTTTGATACAATATTGTTAAAAGCACATAATGCCACAGGAATTTTTAATTTATTTTGTATTTTGCTTTTTAAATCAAGATGTTTTGCTTTAGAAAGATCAATATCTGACTTTCTGTTTCTTTGAAATAGTCTTTTATGAAAGAGATGACGCTGTGTGGTGATGGCAGCTAGGGAGATCAGTACTCCCCGGGTAGTTCAAAAAATCATTGCACAGAGGGACTACAGATAACTAACTACATGAGTGAAGCAAAATACTTTGATTGACAAAATATCTACTACTGTTAAATAAAAAAGACCAATTGAAAGGTGATTTATTCAACTGTAAAACCAAGTGACAGGATATCATCTGTAAGAAGAGTGCAAAATATTTTACAGTGCTTTCACAAGTTATAAATAGCTAAATTAATGTGTGTAAGCCTTTATTAATTTCAATTGAGTAACCAATTTATCATAAGTCATGTTGTCCCAATCCATTCCTAAATGGTACATGTCACTAAGAATTATAAACTTGCACAAACAAACTAAAAGAGCATATATTAATCCTCTTGAACATTTCATCTGTCATCCAATAAGTTGGTGTGGGGACCTCTTTCCATATATTTTGGCCATTTCATTTATTAGATGCTATGTCTTTGGGACAGGATGATGTCTTTACAAAGCTATACGTTACCTAAATCATGGCCACTATGTTTCATTTAGGGATTAACAGACTTTGGGAAACAATTAATAAAATGTAAATCCCACACAGCTTCTTTGCTAAATTATGTAGCTTGCTTTTACATATTTTTACAGGTGAAAACCAAGGTAACTCCATTCAAATCAACAGAGTGGGGCTACTTTATATGATTCAAGAATTTGACTTAGCTATCTGCTTGCTGTAATTCATTGTTTAACAACGTCAAGTCAGGCTGCCCTTGTGCAGTAAATTGACAACACCATATAGTTCTGCACTTGTGCAAGGAGAACTTTCACCACTCATTAAACACCTGCCTTAGAGCAATTTCTGGATCTGCTCATGTTTTTCTCATTCTTTTTCCTTCACACCTGCTCTATAAGAAAAATTCTCCTCCCTACTCCATGAGTGCTTTTGCTATGAAGATTCATGCCTGAGTGTATCTATTCTACAAGCACTGTAGAATACAATGGCCATTGCCATAGTCAGAAGGTTCCCTTGTGAAGTGTGATACAGGGCTTCTCATGCAAGAAATCAACAAGAAGACGTGAAACCTGGGGTTGCCTAGGAATGATCTCTACTAATATCCATTTTCAGGACTACAGTAGCCTCCTGGACCTGTGACTGTGTGCCTTCATGTGTTCCCAGTTATATGCCACATCCTCTAGTTCCTAGGATTGCTCCAAAAGAAAAGCAATTCACATTGGTGATGTCTGGTGAAATGTCTGTTCGTTATTTAGAGCCACAGAAATACAGAAAGCCAGATAGAAAGTGATTTAATAATTGTACTACCTAAGCTTGGTTTGACATGGATTAGATGTAGGCAGTTGATCTCAAATCTTAAAAACTGTTTAGTCTACCATCAAACTCCGTAGGAAGTCTACATCCAAGCAACTTTGCATCTTTAGTCTTTTTAGTCTCCTGGCTGCATTTCCCAGTACACCAGGATCTTCTTGCCCCAGGCTTCCTTTCCAGTTAGGAACAAGAAAGAGTGAGAAACATAGGACATTCCTGCAAACACCCATGACCAGTCAGAGCTGCATCAGGTTCTGCTATTCAGTTGTCTGCTTTGTGCCTCATTTGCTTCTCATTAAAAATTATATATTGAAAAGTATGTAAAGACTTACATGAATGACAGTCACTTGCTCTATGTAGTGGTGAGGGTGGAGATGAGAATCAGGATCTGCCCAAGAAATTAGGTACCTGTTCAAGCAATTTTATCTCTTGTATAAAAATGTACCCAGAAGAAAGACTGCATGACAGGTCTAAGCCCACTGCTCTTCTTTTATGGGATCTCAAAAACAATGTTATGAATATTCCAACATTACTTTATATGTTTATGAGGTTACCCCCAAAATACTTAAAAATGGTTACATTCATCCACTGTCCAGAGACAATACAAGCAAATGTCCAAGGGAGAAAAAATTGTTGTGAGGAATTTTAGAGGAGCACAGATAGCCAGGCACAAAATGAATGGACTTCTTTACTGTGTAAACAGCAGATTGTGATACTGCTGTTGTTTGAGGATAAAAATGTTATTTTCCAATCCCACGCAAAATATGTTTAATTTCTTCTCGATCTGTAATAACAAGCATTAAAAAAAAATAAGGGCCTGTCTTCCTCCTTCAGTATTGTCTTCCTCCCTCAGTACATTCAATACCTTTGCATGGCAAATATTTTCTATTCATTATTTGTAACCAAATAGTATATTGAGGTACCACCAGAGATCAGGCAGGACTCCGTTGTGCTGGATACTGCACAATAACATAGAGGTGAGATACCTTGAAAATATTATAGTTTCAGCTGACATGAGCAAACACAGGAGATAAATAAAGTTAGACTGAGTAGCTTACTCAGGGTCACAGAGTACATCTGTGGTACTTTGGAGATCCCGATTTGTTACAGCAGGAAAGTCCAGCTTAAAGATCTATGCCCAGTTAGCCGAGAGAAAATGTGTAACCCCTGTTTGTATCTGAAGATCCCTTAGGAAGGAGAGCTGTTTTTATCAGGCAACTCTCTGCCATACCTCTTCTTCCTGGAGATCCTCAGCTGTGGACAAAGAGAGACGACAGAGATTAACACCTTAGGACAGAGATTACCTGGACTAATACCCTTCTGCAAGGTATATTTGAATAACAGGTGGAGTATAGGATGGCTGCTGAGCTTCCTAAGGCAGATAACAGAATGCATCAGTTGCAATGAAGATGCAGATAATAAATCCAATGAGTTGGGTTGCATGTTTCACAGTCTGGACCACTCTGAGGGGAGGGTGGATAGGGCAAAAGGATTGAGTGACACATGACTAAACCACAGGGTTTAATACCACTGGACGAAGATAGAGACCACATATAAAAGTTTACTTAAAAATGTATGATATTTGCTGATACATCTGCATACTTAATTTGTGTTTTCATTAACCCACTTCTCTTATTTATCTGTTACTCATGTTTTGAGACCAGTTCTCTTTCTAACAATGATTTACTGAGATACAACCATTGTCTCGCTTGTCTGTGCTCAGACCCCAGCATCCATGCTCACACATCTAAAGCTGGATCTGGAGAGTAACAGTAAATCCAGCTCCACAAATTAAAAAATAGTAATTAGCTACGTAACTGTTCCTTTGGGTGTCGCTGGAGTTTTCTTTTCATGATTACTGTGAGGTAAAGCCTTTAGGCAGATCCTCCAAAGTCTTATGAACATCAATTCCAGAAAAGAATTAATATAATATAATAACAAATAATTAAACTGAATCTCGTACATACTTTATAGATGCACTGTAGTCACGTACCCATTTTGTTGTATGAACCACTGAAAAATGCAGAGTGAACAATTTCATTCAGTTGTATTTATTCTGTCATCCATTTTCCTTTACTGGTAAAAATTCTTTCCTCTCACTTCTGCATTTATTTATGCTATTTCATGGAGTGATATAGTGGAGAAACAAGCATTCGCTTGAATATTTCTTCCCTCATACGTAAAATATGAGGGACCCTAGGGGACCAGGTTTTAAAAAACAGGAGTGTATTTCCAACAGTAACATCAACAAACAGAAATTTTTCCAGATACAAGTTATTTGAATCCCCAAATATAATATTTCTCTTTGATTCGCTGCTCTATCTTGCCTACAGTTAGCATAAGAATTACTTCAGCTCAACAAAACTACTCAGAGAGAATATACATGCAGTACATTGAACCTGGCTTAAAGAACAGTTTGGTTTCTGGCAGTACACTGAAGGAGCTAAGCCTTTATTTTAGTTTGGATATAGGAAATTTAGTAGCAAACCCGAAGCTGGTATTGTTCTTAATCTGTGACTCCAAATGAGAGACATCAAACCCAACCATGGTATTTATAAACCTCCCCCCCGACAGTACTCTGCCCTGAACACATGCAGAAGTTCACATTGGCATGAAAAATATCCCATAGGTCTGCTTATGGGAAGTCTGGCCTTGTTTTCTCCAGTTCACAGAGCCTTGGTTTTTTTATTTCAGAATTGAAAACATGAAACAAAACTCTCATACTTGTCCTACAGTGTCCAGAACAGATTTGTTTAAACACTGCAAAACTTCCACTTTTTAATAAGCCTCTGTCAATTTAATAATATGCCATAAGACTCACAGTGATAATCTGTTTTATCTGTTGGAAAAAAAAAAAAAAAAAAAAAAAAAAAAAAAAAAAAGAATAATTAGTTTTTAGAGATTTTTTGCACAATTTTATTTGTGAGTTTAATGTATTAGTAACAGATCTTGTGCTAAACTTTTTAATCACTTTTTCGTGAGGCGTGATTTTAAAATATTGTTTGACTATAATGAATGCTCATTTTCTTACAAACACCATATGAAAATATGACACATGACATGCTTTCTCAAAAGAACAAGTTATTTCTGGTGTTGCTGTTCAGAAGTACTGATACAAGCCGTCTGATCTACTAAGTATGATAATTACATAACACTTTTTCAGGACAGTAGAACAATTTAGAAAGTCTGCCTTTTTAGAATGAGCCTCCATGAACCTCAGAATGTGACAGATTCCCCAAGTGAACCATAAACCAAACACATCTATAAATCATATAAGTCAATGATCACTTTCAAGTAGAGAAACACGGTAGATAATTAAAAAATCCTTTCTGTAAGACATGAAATTTGAAATTTCAGCTCAGGATAAACATATACAAAGAAAAAA
>VYXF01009199.1:1584915-1626024 GCA_013397295.1 Polioptila caerulea | reverse complement strand
TTTTTTTTTTTTTTTTGAACCTACCACCTGCTAACAGCATGTGATACTCTCATTCTCACTTTGGAAGAGAAAATGAACCATCTGTCTCTTTTTATCTGTTCCTTTTCCCTTATGATAGGACAGATTTCTGTCAAAGCCTTCCCTAAATTGTCACTTTTCAGACTGAATAGTCCTGGGCTATTTATGAATTCCCTTGACTATCATTCTATATTTTTGATTATTCTTGGTGGCTCTCTGTGAACCTCTTCCAGTTCTGTCCTTTTTTTAGGTTTTGGGATAAGAGCTTTTTCTACCAATATGATTATGTTTTCTGGGTTTTTTTTCTACTCTTTTCTTTATAGTCCCTCACATTCAAATTTTTTTTGACCGGTGCTGAACACTGAGCTGACATTTTCATGGAGCTATTCTTCATAAGATCCAATTTCTGAATTATAACAGTTAATACAGAGCACATCACTAATGATTTAAGTATCCTTTAAAAGTAGAATTTGTATACAGATGAGGACCATAAAAAGAAATCACAGCATAAGGTCTATTTTTTTAAAAATAAAAGTTAAAAAGGATGATGAAAAAATAATAAACTTATAAACAAGTAAAACTAGTGTTAAAATAGGTATATAATATTTGGTTTATAAGGCAAGAGTTTGGTAGCAAAAGGGCTACAAAGGTGGCCTCTGTGAGAAAAAAAGACTGGGGTTGTCCCTGTATTTGATACAGGTGATTCCAGACACTTCCAGAAAGGGCCCACTGCTGGCCAAAGCTGAGGCCATCGACAAGGCCGGCAACACCCCAATTTGAGACAAGGTAAGAAAACTGCACTGCAGGTGTGAGAGGAGAGGGAATATGTGAGAGGAACAGCCCTTCAGACCCCAAGGTCAGTGCAGAAGGAGGGGCAGGAGGTGCTCCAGGCACAGGAGAGATTCCCCTGCAGCCCCCGGTGCAGCCCATGGTGAGCCCCTGCAGCACATGGGGGTCCATGGTGGAGCACATTGCCAAATAGCTCCAGCAGCCCCTGGAGAGTCCCAGCCACAGCAGGTGGATGCCCAAAGGAGGCTGAGACCCCAGGGGAAGCCTTTACTGGAGCAAGGTCTTGGCAGAACCTGTGGCCCACCGAGAGACCGAGGCTGAAGCAATCTGTCTCTGAAGAACTGCACTCTGTGGAAGGCCCCAGCGGTGAAATAGTTCATATAGGACTGTCTCCAATGGGACAGAACACCATGAGGAGCAACATTAGCCCCATTTCCCAATCCCACAGTACTGCTCAGGGCATGAAGGTAGAAGAGTCAGCCGTAAACATGAGCCTGAGAAGAAATGGAGGTGTAGGTAGAAGGTGGTTTTATATTTGTTCTTATTTCTCATTATCCTACTCTGTTGGATAAATAAATTAAATTACTTCCCCAAATTAAATGGTGTTTTACCCATGATGACAGTCAGTGGGTGGTCTCCCTGTTCTTATCTTAAATTTTTCAAACATATTTTTTGTCCCTGTCCTGTTGAGAAACGATTGAGATGTTACAAGAACAGAAAAGATGTGGCCACAGCAGAAAAGCTGACTGAATATTTTACATCAGAGTGGAAATCAGAAGGAGCTTTTTCCTATGACAAGTGAGTCATTGAAACAGTCTCAGACTGAAGTGTCAGTGGAGGATGTTTTAGAATAAATTAGTAAAATAAAGAGTAAAATATCTCCAGTACCATATGTTACTCGTTCGGAAGCTCTGAAGGAGCTCAAGTAGTAAATTGTGTAATTGTTAACTGTAGTATATAATTTATTACTAACATCACCATTAGTAAAGGAATTGAATTTGACAAAAGCTACAGATTTATAAATTTATCGTTCAGGAAGACATGCAAAATTATAGGTCTGTACATTTGACTTCCGTAGTCTGCAAATTGCTAGAAACTCTTGGTAGATTTAGTAGAGACATAAATGTACATGGAGCAATAAGAGAGAAAACAGGGCTTTTGTAGAGGGAAATTGTGGTTCACAAAACTTTTAGAGTTTGTTAAAGAATCAATAAGCATGAAGATAACTTTTGTGTAATTGGCAGAGTGATTTTGGATTTTCAAAACCTTCTGATATATTCCTGAATAAAGAGAGAAATATATGATAAGATGGCAAGAAAGAGTTTTCCCACAGTGGAAGGATACTGTCATTGATGTGTCTGAATTATTTGAACCAGGACTTGTGATGTTTATCAGAAGAGATACTATGTGGAAAGGTGATATGGAAGAGTTTACTGATTACAAAATTATTACTTACTGTATTCAAAAGTGAAATTAATTGCAAAGGTTTGCAGAAAGGTCTTGCAAAACTGAATGAGTCAAGTTCAATGTCACTAAACACAAAGCAACATAAATGGAGAAAAAAAAAAAGACAATGTATGCACAATTTAAGTCTTAAAATTGCCTTATGGTAAAAGCTCTTCGATGGCTCAGTGGAAAACAGACAGCATAGTAAAAAATACATTATTAGGAAATTATTAGAAATTACAAAATAAAAACAGAGAACAAAACAGTCACTGTGGTTCTATATAAACCTGTGTTTGGTTAAAAATATAAATTATTCTCTGCAATTCTAGTCACTCAGTTAAAAATGACATAGCAGATTATTCTTGAAAACTTGCCCTTCCCATTTCCAGGAGACATGTTCAGCATTATGGAATGAGCTACACTAGACCTGAGGTGTACCTGAGCCCTGTCTATTTGATTTTATAATTGTATCAATTGGTCTAGTAAAGGATTTTAAACCTCCCTGCAGACCTTATGTCTGTAAGTCTCTCAAGATCTTTGGAAAAATAACATAAAGGGCTTCCTATCAGCCTCTACTTCTTTTGGTTAATCAAGCAGAGAACTTAGGCTTCTTCTCTAAGCAATTTGTGGCCTCATAGTTCACACTATGAGTTCTCTGAAGGCCACATTTCTATGTCTTCCAGAATCTATTCCAAATTCCATCCATGTTAGGAGGTCTTTTCTAAATGAAATCCATTCTGAAACTTGATTTTTTCCTACCTCAGAATGACTGAGATACAGATCTTGCTTTTCACCATCTATTATTAGCAAAAAAATCTTATCTGGACAGCTTTTCAGGAATATTTAGGTATAAATGTTAATGTGCTGTAAATGCCCATCTGATCTGTTAGAGCATGGTGATAATAACACCAAGATTAAGGGTTTGATCCCCAAATGGGCCATCACTTAAGAGTCGAATCAATGATACTTGTAAGTCCCTTTCAATTCAGAGTATTCTGTGATTCTGTGATCGAAAAGTACAGGAAACATATAGGTATCTTTCATAGTGGGTAATCTAAAAGTAGGTTCCATTTACAGCTGAAATCCATGGCCTTGTACCTTTTTCAGTTAGACTAAAGAGTAGGAAAAAAAAGTTTCATTCATCATCATAATACTCCTCCTACTAGGAAAAGAGGAAGAAAACTTATTTCTGGACACTTTTGGAAATAGAGATTGAATAAAAATCTTTGTCCACAAGCATGTTGAAGTACCAATGCATAGTAAATTCAGATACAGTTCAGCTGAATTATAAGACTCTAGGTACAAAATGAATACATCAACATTCGTTTGTAATTCGTGACTTTACACATAGGAGTGAATGAATAATCCCTTAACAGAGGAAACCTGGAGGGATAAAGCAGAGGTCTCATGTTTATTTCCTCACTTTAATGACAAAAGCAAGAAAAGGGGTAGAAATGTCACTGACAGTTTCATGTGATGGATTGGTCTATATGCCTGAACATTAGGAACAAGCAGCCCTCAATATCTGAAGGAAGACTGCCTAGCGTGTAAACATTAGATAGAATTGAAAGCGGCAGTTTCCACAGGCCCCCTACCAAGAGAATGCACAGGGGGTGTATATGCTTTATTGCTTGACACTCATGCATAAAGACAGCACAGCTTCTGCAATCTAAGTGAATCTCCTTAGGTTTAATGTTCCATTGAAATTTTGCTGAAATGTAAAACATATTTCAAAGGAACAAAACATTTTCTCAAGCAGAGACCATTTTACTGTCATGGTAGATTTTTCTCTTTTATGGAAGCTAATTCCTGAAATAGACATATATTGGAAAAGCCAAACTGCCAGGGTCACTGCTGGCACCACAAAAATGTTCAAAGTAGCATTTTAACATCAAAGAATGCCTGTAATTGAAGTGATCATTCAAAGCACA
This sequence comes from Polioptila caerulea, assembly GCA_013397295.1. Taxonomy (NCBI): domain Eukaryota; kingdom Metazoa; phylum Chordata; class Aves; order Passeriformes; family Certhiidae; genus Polioptila; species Polioptila caerulea. The sequence continues at coordinate 1,621,840 of VYXF01009199.1, read as the reverse complement.
CCAGCAATGCTGGAGTAGCTGCACCCGTGCAGCACCCCAAACCTCTTACAGACTGCAACAGAATCAGATTTCACTGATCCTTGGTTTGATTTTTACTTCTCGGACCATTTAATTTACAATATGCATCCTGGATCAACTGTATTGGCATAACTAAGCAGTGTCAAAGGGCTGCACAGGGGTAAGAATAATTGTCTGAAAGTGGTGGCATTCTGAGTTTCTTAAACAGATTTGCTGAGAAAAGCAGTTTTTCATGAAACTACAGATGAGGCATAAAAACCCAGAGAGTCAGGCTCATATTTGTTTGAAGAACAGTAGGAAGGTTTTTTCCTTCAGTTCTTTTTGTTATATTCTACTTCAGAAAGAACATTGACTAAAATTTCCTTCTTCATTAAAAGGTTTTTTTCATCCATGCACTAGTTGGCCTTAGTGCACGATTAGTATCAGAAAAACAGCGCAGTTCTGAGCATAGAGACTCTGAAAAACAAAAGGTATTTGCAATCTAACAAGACTCTTGCAGCATCTGCCTCATATAAAACTCACAGGGGAAAATACGCATTTAAAAAACAATTTGGTTTAAAAATTGAAATAAGAGACTTCAGACAATTTTGTGGAGAAACAGAAAAGGATAAAATACAGATCTATAGTAAGAAAATGCTGGGCAAAAGTGAGACAAACACATAAAAATGAATTCCCATTAACAACTATCAGTGAGACACTTCTGGTCGTATATTGTGTTTTAAGAGGATAGTATAAGTATTTCAGTATCAAGCTCAAATTATAATCTAAACAACCATACTGTGATAATACTTCCAGTGCTTCTCACTCAGCATGTAGGACAAGAGCTTCGTAAGAGGCCCATTAAAAAGAGGACAAATGTGAATTTTGTAAGCATTGTACTGTTTTTTTTCACAATCCTTCAGCTCTATAGCTAGGTACTCTGTTCATATTTCAGACCAACTGCCATATTTGTTGGTCTGAAGGGGTTTTTTCCCTCGCTTTCTTTTTTTTTTTTTTAATTCTTTTGTGAATCTTTAAAAAGTTAAGAGATCTCTTGCAGCTGTTAAGTATCATCTATCATCATTGGGCTGCTTCCACCACTCCCACCTCTTTAGGAGGCAACCTTGCTTCTTTCTGTGAGTCTCACTCCAGAATAACTTTAGGTAAAAAATCCTGTGGGTGACAGATGTAGAATCTGCAAGCCAGCTCTCCTGGTTGTTTGTGGAATAAAGGCTGAATTTCAGCCTGTTCACATTTAGGTGCTAAGGTAAACAGGTTCTCCCTCTGGAGGCTTTCAAAGACAGCTGCTGTTCTCCATTCATTATGTAGGAACCCCTGTTATTTACCATTGGAGAATAAAGTGTAAAACTTAGTCCAACTTTTGCCTTTATGCAACTCAAACTGGATCCCAGGCAAAATATATTTTTCTTTTATAAGGAGATGGAAACCTTCATTTAAAACAAAAATTCTCCATGGAAACTGACTGAGAAGCTTTGTACCCAGTTCTGCTTGGGGAGTTTTGGTTTGGGATGGGTTTTTTTCCTTATTTTCTCCTTTTAGTTTTATTTCATGCAAATTTACACTGCAGATACTATAAAATATAGTGCATATCAAAGTTTTTAGTACTAAGCAATACTTTAGTGTATTCTGATAAAATTTTGGAAGCAACTGTTTTAAATGAGCACCTTATTTGAGCATTTGCTCTTGCATTTGTTTGTTTATAAGTTTATGTGACCTAATTTTTCCAATAATTTTAAAATTAATTAATGATTTGAATTACCCATGTCATTTGCATATCATTACAGTAAGGATACAAGTAGACAGTATACTTTTGGGCTACATAAAACACATCCATTTTGTTCAAATTCCTTCTGTGGATGGAAAAAGTGGCTAAAACAGTAACACTGATATAAATTAAGGCCTCTTTCCAGAGATGTTCTAGAATCAGTGGCCAGCTAACTCTTATGACCACCAAGAGTGGTAACAGCAACACATAAGCCTGTTTTTTAAAATTATTTTGCCTCCACCATAGCGGTACAGATACTGACAAGAGATTAATCCCTCTCCCAGAGCATGGGAAAATTGGTCAGCTGAAGAAGATTCCGGCTGCAGACCTCCATACTAACAAGGATGATACTCCTTCTGGTGATACGTGAATATGATGAGAATTAGTTACAGATCCCTTTCCTGCTATGTTTACAACTGACTGTGCTACTGCAAGGAACATTGCCAGAGTAATACAAATAGGTTTGTACACTGCTGGGATTAGTTTCAGTAAACTGTTTTGCTTGTGCATCCAACCATGAATCATTTATTACATGAAAGTATAAAGTAACCGACAAGCTGCTCACAATAAAATGGGGCAGTGAAGACATTTGTTAAGAGTATTGTTCTTATGATAGTGAGTTCCTTACTGCATCCCTAAAATTTACTTCTCATGCTTTGACATAAGGGATACTGTAAAACACAAAAGCAGCTCAAGAAATGAAGATGAAAAGGAATATACCAATGTCTACATTTTAATTGCCTTTGAAAATTTCATTTGAAAAAAAGGAAGTGGGAGTAGGTAATAGAACAGTTCTTCATTATTAAAAGATTATTGCAAAAGGAAACAAAGTCTGACATCTTCATTCCTATTAATTATTACCATATTCCTTGAAAACTCCTATTGTTCTTATTAACATTACCCATAAAATATGTTGTTCCCATTATGATACAAGTCATGGCTACAGCGTGTCTTAAAATGGCTATGGCCTTGTAATACGTAAAAAAGTTAAAAACTGGTTTTGTAGACAGATGGAAAATGATTAGGTAAGGCAGAACTCTACTAAATGATGTATGTTTTGTTTCTCCCATACATTTTTTTATCTAGTTTGATATATTCAGCCTGCAGCTGTAACATGACAATACCATGACATACACTCTTCATTCTTACTGATGTAATATAGCATTCTTACTGTTGAAATACCCAGGGAAATGCTTCTTGCGGATTTTTTTATTGTTTTTCTTATATTTCAACTAAGAAAAAGCCAACCATCAATATGGTTTCTGTAATATTGCCAAAAGTTGTCTCTGAATGGGGTTAATTTAATCACAAATACTCAGTATTCACAATAAGGACACCATCATTTATAGACTTTCCTGAAGCACTTGGGTTCATGAAGAAAATAGGACACAAGAGTTGAAATCTCTAATGCCAAATCCAGAATGGACCATTCAACCATAGTTTTCATGAATAGACGTATCACACACTTTCAGCATTTCGTGTGTTTTATTTTCTGAATTCCCATAGGTTCTCTCCCACTTTCTCTTTGAAATGATGTTGGTATGACCTGATCCTCAGTGTCACAGCTGTCTGAGCTCTGCCAGTAAGTGACAGACGGTGCACATAGTTAGTAAACAAGCTTCAATTCTAAGTGGTACTCTTTTCCTTTCCAAAAGCATATTCCATACAAGGTCGGTAGAAAACTTTGGAGGTTCACAGTTCATTAGGGAAATCAGCTGAAGGGCTTGCTGCAGCTGGCATTTATTTTAAATCATGCTGGCATCTGTAAAGCAATGACATCAAAAAATTATTGTCAACAATGCTCTACGTCTGCTATGGTCACCTTCCAGGGAATTGATCCAAATAAAAGGGCCTGCAATGCATAAGTCTGAATTAAAAGCTGTGTTCCCAGGAAAATGTGGTGACAGAAAATGTTGTACTAGATTTTCAGCTGGTGTAACATGTAGACTTTAGGACTTCAAGCTAGTTTGACATCAGTAGAAATAAACCAATTTACTGTCTTTCTCTGTACAGTTCAATACAATTTATGTTAGTATATTAAAAATTTAAAGTTGTTGTTTCAAGTGAACACCAGTAGTACAGTTGGGGCAGTATGAGCAGGATCAAGAAGAGTGACAGAGTCCTGGGAGCACAGGTGAGGTACTCTGGACCAGTATTTCGTCAGTCCTTCTGGTCAAAGGGAAGGTATTTGAAAGGGCCAGTTGAACCTGCTGAATGAACAAGTGGTTGCAGGCCTGGTGCTACACCCAGGGGTTTGGCTGCTTAGACCACGGGACTCACTGTGAGAAACCTGATGGACTCCCTCTGTCAGAGAAGGGGATCAGCATTTTCTTGCTGAGCTGGTGAGGAGGACTTTAAAGAAGTTTCTAGGAGAGGGAAACTTCAACCCATCCTACTCCTACCAGTGTAATGTCCATGACAACAAGAGGTGTTCAACCTCTGTAAAAGGATCACAGGTAAACAGGAAAGCATCTGAAGAGTAGCATAAAGGAATTCCAGACACTCCAGCTTGGCTTCCTCTGTGGGCCAGCATAAATGTCTCTCTGCAAACATGCACAACGTGGAGAGTAAACAATAGAAGTTGTAGACACATACATCTCTACAGGGCTATGACTTTATTGACACTCCATAGACATATCAGTATACTTTCTGTAACTGGAGTGTTGGAATGGAAGGATACAGACTCTTTAGGGTGGGCAGGCAAGGAAGGTGAGGAGGGAAAGTCATTCTTTATGTCAATAATCATCTAGAATGCATGGGGCTCTGCCTGGGGAGAGATGAGGAGCTGACCAAGATCAGAATTAAAAGAAAGGCAGGGACAGGTGACATTAGCAAGAATCTGCTACAGGCCACTTGACCAAGAATATGAATGGAAAGGTGGTTTTAAGATTTTATGTCCCATTATTCTGCTCTGATTTGCTAGTAATAATCTCTATTAATATCTCCAAGCTGAGTCTATTTTGCTTATGACAGTATGTGATGTCTTTCTGTCCATATATCAACTCATGAATCCTTTGTTATCTTTTCTCTCCCTTGTTGACCTGTGGAGGGGAGGGAGAGAGCAGCTTCAGTGAGTGTCTGGCATCCAGCCAGGGTTGACCCACTGCATAAAACTAAAGCTCTGAAAGAATTCAACCTGTCCAAAGTTATCAAGGGCATCAAGAAAAGCTTCTGTAGGTAAGTTGATGATAAAAAGAAGGCTGGAGAAAATTTGGGTTCTCTTTGGAAGGTTCCTGGTTACCTGGATCCTGGAGAAGGCTGAGCTACACAATGATTTTTTTTGTCAACCAGCCAGTCACATCCTGGGCTGAATCTAAAACAGCATGGCGAGCAATTCAAGGTGGGTGACTCTGCCCTTGTGAGACCCCACCTCAAGGCTTGTGTCCAGTTCTGGACAACATGACAGGGATATGGACATGTCAGAGCAAGTCCAGAGGAGGCCACAAAGATGATCAGAGGGTTGAAGCACGTCTCCTATGAAGAGAGGTTTGGAGAGTTGGTGTTATTCAGCCTGCATAAGAGAAGGGAAACCTTAGAGAAGCCTTTCAGTATCTAAAAGGGGCTTCCAAGAAAGCTGGAGATGGACTTTTTACAAGGACATGTAGGCTTTAAAGTGAAAGGAGAAAGGTTTAAATAAAATATTAGGAGGAAGTCCTCACTGTGAGGGTGGTGAGACACTGAAGCTGGTTGCCCAGAGATATTGTGGCTGCCCCATTCCTGGAAATGTTCAAGGCTAGATTGGATGGGGCTTTGAGCAACCTGGCCTGGTGGAAGGTGTCCCCGGCCATGGCAGAGGAGTTGGAACTGAATCATCTTTAAGGTCCCTTCAAATCCTAACAATTCCATGGTCCTTTGATCCATTTATTCTATGATTTATAACAAAGTGTACTCTATTACTTTTTGTTCTCTGCCCACACTATCATCTGCAAGTTTAAATTTTTAGTCTGCTGCCACAGAAATCCACCATCTGTTGCAAAAAACATTTGTTGCTCAAGTTTTAGCAGTCTTAAGTGCTGTATTAAGGTCATTTCTGGGTCAAAATCCTTGGGTGGAAGAACTATATGGAATAAATACAAACACAATAAAATCCCATATTCTTTTCTTAATTTCTATATCACAGACATATTGAGACCCTCATTTACTATCCCATAGACAATAACTCCCCCTCCTGCTCTGTTCAACTGAGAAACTCTTTTCCCAGAGCTATGCTTTCAAATTTGCCCTTTTAAAATTTTTTTGTGAGACTGCTGCCAGTCCTTTTTTCACACATTCACTGTTGTTATTTGTTTGTTGTTGCGCTTGATTCCCTCAGTCAGAACAACTGCCCTCTGCAAAGACATTAATTGATTAAACCACAAAATCCAGCAGTGACTTGACTTCCTTGCTCCCTCAAGTTTCTCTTACCTTGCTGGAATCTCATTTGCTGTGTTGATCTGAGACTGTGTCATGGCAAGAACAGCATTACAGCATTCCTGTGGAGAGGAAAAAGCACTTCCTTTGGCCTTCACTGCAGGTCACTCAAGACATATTCCTGGCTTCCCTGTGGGTCTTTGTTTTCTATTGATAGTCATTTCTAGGTAAAATTTCCTTGATGCCTCAAAAACGTTCCCCTCTTCCCTGGGTGTGTGCCCAAGTCAGAATATAACATGTAGGTGCACCAAGTCTTCTTGCTTGCAGCTGTATGCTCTAATCTCCAACAAAAAGTAACTTTAACATGTCAGAAACATGTATCATAGTCCAAACAGGTGCCTGTCTGGATATTCAGGGAGACCAGAGTCCCCGTGTGCACTAGGGTGCTTGGCAAAGCAGACATCTCCGCTGAGCCTTGGTGCCTGTCCACAAGCTGACTGCTGCTATGTGACAGGGCTCAAACTGTGAAGTCAGAGTCTCAGTGGTGTGAAGTTTCTGTGGGAAAGAAAAGTATAACTCTCACAGAGGTTTTGCTCCTCCTGCCTAAACAAACTCTTTTCTCTTTTCTCCTCTACCTGAATGTGCTGACCTGTGCACTGAGTGACTTTGCCAACCCCCGTTACCATGGCTAGTGAAAATGTTTTATGTTTTGGAACACAGACCGGCACTGCAACAGGTGGAAAAGATACAGAGCAGCCATGTCTTACGAAGCAGAACTCCAGCATCTATCAATACTCATAGTCTTTCTGCATGCATCAGGGATGGATGATAGTCCTAATTAAACACTTTGTGAGCTGGTGATTGGAACATTATGCTTAGCTGGGGACACCACATGTTCGCTAATACAATAGAGTAACCAAAAAGAGTTACATCTCTAGAATATCTTAGTCTCTTGGGTCAGTACATGGGTCTTTGCCTTGGTATATACAGAAAACAGTTTCATTCCTACACCCAAGCAAGTGGATACTGCTACTGACTGCTCAGCATCCCCTGAAGCTAGTCAGCCTTTACAAAGTTCTAAGCAGTTGTCTTCTAGGAAACTTGCATCTAGCCTATATGTGATCTGAAATAGAGACCCTACATGAGTCTAGAGCTTATTACACAGATCCCATACACTTCTCCAGCTTCCATGATAAATAATTACCTTTTGGTACTATCTGGCTATTGGACAATATAAAGTAATGCTACAGATCATCATGTTTACTACATTTTTCTGTTTACTGTCCTTTAAGTTTCTTCTCATTTTCTTTACCATGTTTAACCTCTTATATGCATTCCTCTCCTGCCTCTTTTTTTAGGCAGCTTGTGGTTATCTGTATGCAGGTTTTTCAAAATGGGTGCTTTGGAAAAGAGAAGAACAGTAATCTCCTGAACCAGCTGTACAAAGAAAAATATCTGTCTGCCTTTTCCATATACTCCATGCTGTTTCTTGACTAAAACTAAAGCTTAACCTGTCAGGCTTGCTTTAATCCTTGAAAAATACAACTGCAGCAATGATCTTTGTAGAAGTAAACAGAGATAAGCCTACTCTGAGGAAGTGAGGAGATTAGTTGAGTATTTCTGAATGGCTAAACCACTTACAATCATTCTTTGTAGTGTATCCATCATGTGTTTATTATCCCAGTATGTGCCAAGGAAAAGAGTGTCAAAATAAATATGGGCAAACTGTATTCCTTAATCAGCCTTCTTTTTCACTGCATACATATGATTGGCTGTATAGCAGAGCTCCTGCAGAACTTCATGACACCCAGGGCGTTTGCTTACCCTGAGTAGAAGTAGTTCACACCGTTGCTAGAAATCATTAATACCAGGCTCGGGTACAGATTGTCATCGTTTGCTCCACTTCACGAGAATAACCTCTATGAATTATCTTGACCAACACCATTTTAAGGTAACACAGCGAAACCATTTGTATTTTGAAAGTCTAGCAAATAATTCATTCATGTCTCAGCAGGTATTCGGAAAATAGATTTTCTTGGCATGCTAAGCAATATACTATCATCAGAACTATCACTGTCCTCTCACTGAAAAGGAGAAATGAGCAGATATTGGTGGCTGGACTGTGAAATCTTATTTCAGGTTGTTAAAGCTCATTTTAATGTATAGATAAACAACCAGATAGTAACCTGTTCTCAGAGAAACATGTTATTGATTAGATTATTTATTTTCAATACTTTCTTCCATGGCTTTCAATAATTTCTTTCAATTACTTTCTTCAGTGGATAAAACCTGGCAGTCTTCTTGTAAATTGTGTTTGAAATGAAGATTAATAGTTTTAGTAACATGGTTTTTTCCCCATTACTTTAAGAAAAATTGACATTCTGGCATTAAAACACATCAAGACAGAATGTAGATGGGTATAACTGCGGAAGTGAAATTCTTTTAAACAAAAATGCATCAGAGGCAAACTGATAGTTCAATATCATGTATTTTAAACACGCTAGACAGGATTTTGGAGAAATCATGGATCTATAAAATATATCTGTCTTTTAGTGGGCCCAGTGCAAACCAGTTTGGTAAAATATTTTCAGCAGCCAGTAAAATAAGGTTTCGGATAGCCTTCTTGTGGATATTGTGGAGAAAAACAGGCATCCCAAACTGAGTTTATATAATGATTGAGATTATATGTCTTGGCTGACTGCAATATCAGAAGCTAAAATTTGTCAGTCCAGAAGGTCATTCTCAATGTTCCTTTTAAAGTATTAGGAACAAGATTTCACTCTTGTCCAAAGCAGCAGAAATAAGGTTTGTTTGTGATTTGTTTTTTTCTAATTTTTTTTCCCAAATATGATGGAACTATTTTCAGTCTGATGGACTGTTTGGGGGATCACATATGTAAATTTTGACCAATTAAGACAGCTTCATGAAAATTATGTTTTATTTGGAAAAATAAAAGTTGGCAAGTTTAGGTTATACTATTGGAGAATTTTAGAACTGAAAGAAAATATTTACCTAAAAATTTGATATCCAAGGAGCAGGAGTAATGTATATAACAAAAAAAGGCACTTCATTTACCAGGACTGAAGAGAGGGGTGAAGTTTCCTTAGATTTCATGACTTGCACAGCTGGTCTAAAGTATGTTTTCAGACAAATATACCTTTTAATTCCCAGGGGAAAATGTGTCATGTACAGCTGAATACATTCAGAAAGCAAGGAAGTACTCTGCTGAGCAGGTACGGCACTGGGAGCAGTCAGGGAGTGAAAGGAAAAGCCTCAGGCGCTCTAGATTTTCATAGTCAGTAAATATTAGTGGTCACAGAGCAGAAGTTTGAGAATATTATGTTTTCATTTGATTGTTGTATAGTGGAGATTAGATAGTGAAGATTAGGTGGGTTCGAAATGCCTGGGTCATCCTGTGAGTTTTAGCCCATAGCATAAGGACAGGTAAAGCATAGTTATGAACTTATGCATGGTCACCTATTTATTTTCTTATAAGGTAGTTTATACTGCAAGAGACTAAAAGACTTTTATGTGAGGTGTTATAAAGACTTGGCATAATTTTAACCAACCTATAAGCAGCTTCTTTATCTGCTCATCCCTTTTTCCTTGTGACACTTTTACCCATGTATGGAACAGGTATGACAACCTGCTGCACTATGAAGAGTATTTGAAGCAGTAATTGGATACAGGCACACACATGGAGAGAAAAAAAAGAAAGAAAGAAAATATCATCTCAAAGTGATATGTGTTTGAAAACAAGTAATGGGAATGTTCAAAGAACTTGAAGCATTTGAAGTGCCAGTGACAGATTTACTTTTAATCACAAGGACATTCTGGTGTTGTTTCTACAAACCTCTGCTTTGATATTTTCCTATTTCACTTCTTTATATTCTTGCTTATCCTACTACCCTTGTCTGTCTCTAGACTGTGAGCTCTGCAGAGCAGAGCATCGCACTGTGTTTGTTTAGTAATGAGGATACCAATCTCAGATGAAGCCTGTAGTCACTGCTGGAAGACAGCAATAATGATTTTGCATTCACTTCAGAAACACATGTAATAGAAACAGTTCAACAGTTTTACTTCTTTACAGAAGTCAATATACCACTGTGGGACAATATCCTTTCCTTCCACACTCTGTTCCCATACTCCTCCAGTGCAATGTAACTCTTCTCCCCTGTTGTGTCAGTGGAGGTTGTTTATTGGCATTAACTTAATCTAGTTGAATCATTTCTTTAACACCAGGAAAATTCACAGCCTTGTCTGAGAAAAGAATTTTTGTTCAGTGGCCAGTTGATTACTTGTACAAGTCATATGTTTAGAGCAATCCAGAACTACAAAACTGCCCTTCCTGGGCATATTAACCCCATTTTTAACATTAACTGATTTTTATAATGGTAATATGCCAGCTTAAACATAACAGAAAACAACACTGCTGCACTGCTGATCATTTGAGATGCAGAGCAATGACAAATGGAGGATTTATGTCTTTCAAATGCTAAATAAGAGGGTTGAGGTATGGTTTCCCATGTCAAAAATATTGTCTTTAATATTCTTATTTAGATTTCAGGGAATACTTAAATGGACTATCCAGTTTACCCTTTTCCATTGTATCAGTTACTAAATTGATAATTAAATTACTGAATCAGAAGTCAGATGTGTATTCAGTACTGGTTTTGCCTCAGACTCTGACACTGAGGAGCACTCCAAGACTCGATGATTTAAGTTCCCTAACCCAAGAACAGGGACAGTCAAACTGTATTCTTCCTTTTGTATTTGGAATATAAAGAGTATAAATAGGGAGTATAGGAACAGAGTAATACTTCATGAGAGTATTTATTTGAATAAATTCAAGTACTACTACAATAACAAGGGTAACACAACAGTCTGGTTAAAAACAGAACTTTTCGGCTCATACAATACAATAATATTGTAAGGGTCAGGAGGTAGGATGATTTATGAACAACCTATTATAATTGGTAAAATTGTTAATGGAACTTGAAACTATTTAATATTAGTTTGTGACTAAATCTTTAATTACCTCAAGACTGATATCTAGTCTGAGATCCTAAAATATTAGGTCCTTTTTACCACTGTATGCCTGCCTTCTCTGTTTTCTGAATAACTCTGGAAAAGCATTTGCATAAAGGACTGACAAAAAGTAGGTGTACAGTCAGGTTGATGGACTAGCAGCTCTAGAAAAAAATGAGGTTTGGTGACTCCTTTAAATAGTGATCTGGTTTTTTTTAATATGAAAAACAACATCATTGCCCCCCCAAAAATTAAACAGAGAATGTCTCTGTATAAAGAGAAGAAACTGACATGGGCTGTGAATTTTGGAAAACCAAATTCTCCTCCTGAAGCATAGAATGGATATTCATGGGAGGAAAGAATAATGAGTTGAAAGCCTTCAGACTGAAGTAGGCTTAAAATAGCTCTCTTTGATTTCCTAAATTTCCCAAGCCCCTGGGATAATGTAAAAAGGAAAGCAGCTTTCTTACCAGTTATTTTCAGAACCCTTCACCAAACATGCCCATCAGCCTTGGCCTGAGCCTTCTGCCTTCAGGCCCTGCTGGAATGCCTGATGCTCCTCGTGGGCTGCTCTCTCCAGCGCTGGGCTCGCTTGGTGCATGGCAGCGCCTCTTACCCCGCAAGAACATTTAAGCAATGTACAAACCCAACAAACAGAACCGAGGCTTCTGAAGCTTGGAGAGGTGAGACCTGGAACAGATCAACTGAATATGACTTCCACCTGTGGTCCTTAACGTCTAGGGTAAGTAATGAACCTTGTAATTTAGTCAACTTAATTAAAATAATACCAGGATGGAGAACAATAAGGAGAAATAATTATATCTGGTGCTACAAGCCAACACAGAGCAAATGTAGAATGAGCACACAAGGGGGATGCTAAAGGTCTTTTAATCAAAGCAGATTGATGTTAAATGAAATAATTAAAAAAGAAAAAAAAGCTAAATACAGAACTTTAAATGAAAAATACAGAAGAAAGCAGCATCAACCCTGTGCTGTCTCTGAGAGAGTGAGGAATAAAAAATGTGATGAACAGATAAATAAATATAACTCTTTAAGCAAAACAAAAGGAAAATGGATCAGAGAAACCTACCAAAATATATTCCTAATACATTTTCATTTTACAGAGGCATGGGACTGATATTCACCTGAATTTTTATTAGTTTAACTTGTGTACTGTAATGGTGCAGAAGAATATAATTTTCTTTGCTTAAACTTGACAGCAAATGGAGGGACTGAGCACGACAACAAAAAGCACACTTTTCATTATATGAGCGCACTGAGGTCCTTGAAACAAGCTGAGTAAGAACTTCACATATTTTTTCCTTGGTTTAGATGTGTGACTAAAGAGGTTACTGGCCCTCATAGCGTCTGGTTACTGGTCACTTCCCCTTGCAGACCTTGCTACCCTCTCCAGTCTGCTAGCTCAGTAACTAAAGGAAATTGGAACAGCTCAGGAAATTTAAATACTATGTTCTGGACTCTATTGGCTTCCTTTTAATTTTTTTTTTCCCTTCACTTTTTAAAATTGAAACAGGGTAGAAAGTGACAAATCATGCAGATTGGAGTTGTGGTAACCTCCAGTAAGATGACAGAGCAAATAGAAGTTGCTTTTCAAGCTGATATCACTAAATCTAGAAGACAATTTGTGAGTTGTTCCTTGTCTGAATGGCAAGCACTAACTTTAAGGTTAGATTTTCCTGGCCCATGCTCCCATGCAAGTAATATTTTTGCAATAGGAGGAGATGGGAGGAAGATTTGAAAATAGTCTTCAAGAGACTAAGAACTTGGATGGGCCCTATAGACACTGCAAGGAGCAAGAAGAGCAGGTGTGTGTGACAAAAAATTTGACTGTGAATTAATGTTAACTGTGAGTTTCTTCAGAGCCACAACTAGGATTAATGTGGGCATAGATAGTGTATACAGTGGTAGGAAAATTGACTCAGCATCCAATAAACATGTGGAGAAAAGAAGGCTCTAGGGAGACCTTCTAGCACCTTCTAGAACTTAAGGAGTGCCTATGAAAAAGATAAAAGAGGGAATTCTGAGAAGGGCATGTCGTGATTGCACAAGAGCTAGTGGCTTTAAACTGAAAGAGGGTAAATTTAGATTAAAGAAAAAAATTCTTCACTATGAGACTGTGAGGCACCGGCACAGGATGCCCAGAGAAGCTGTGGATGCCCCATCCCTGGAAGTTTGTATGGCCTGGTCAGATGAGGTTTTGAGCAACCCAGTCATGAAAGATGCCAGTCTCAGACCAAATCACGGATCCTGAGAAGCACTCTGATCTGCCAGAGACTATTTTTCCTTTGTGTCTGCAAAGGATGAGAAAAGTTGAAATTTTCTTTAGACGGAATTCAGAAGAAAACATCTTAATGCTGCTACATGGCAACCTTGCCATTGAAAAAAAATTGAACAGGACCTATTTACATATTCTGGCAGTCTTATTCATACTGAAGAGCACTGCCCTCTTCCAACACTGAGAAATTAACTTGTATCAGTAGTGCTAATAGTATCACCAGAAGTGTGATAAGAAGTATCTCTCTGATATTAGTCAAACTCCACAATCTGGATTTCTGAGGTGGATTCAGTTTATAGAGGTGGTTAGTGTGGGAGCAGGGTGAACCGTCTGATAAGTTAAAGATCCAGAGTCCATACATTATACCTACATTTAAATTTAATTTTTTAAATTTATTTTTTAAAAAGCAAAGCAATAATTTTAGTTCAAGTCAATACAAGCACTAATAGGACAAAATAGTTCAATTAGATACATCTCAGTCAGCGTTGTATTCAAGGGAACATCACAGTAATCACACAGTAAGCTGCAGATGCACTGATAGACTCATGGACAGACAGAGACATGAACTCACAATGAATGGAAGAAGGTGCCCTTACATTAGCAAATCTGTGCAAATTCATGACCCTGCTTCCCCGTTGAGAATTGCTTGGATTGCTTGTTGACCATTAATAACAATCTTCTATTTGTCAAGTCATCTCATATAAATACAAATCATAAAGTCATAGAAAGGTTTGGATTGGCAGGGACCTTAAAAATCACCTTGTTCCAGCCCTCCTTCTGTGGGCAGGGACACCTTTCACTAGACCATGTCACTCAAAGCAACATCCACCCTGGCTTTGAAGACTTCCAGGGACAGGACATCCACAGCTTTTTTAGAAAACTCGTGCCAGTGTCTCACCACACTATTTCTTTCTAATAACTTATTTAAACCTTCTTTCTTTCAGTTTAAAGCCATTACCCCTTGTCCTGTCAGTATATGTCCTCTTCTGCTCTGTTATAACCCACTTTAGGTACCTGCAGGCTGCTCTGAGGTCTCCTTGACACCTTCTCCTCTCCAGCCTGAAAAGCCTCAACACTCTCAGCCTGTCTTCATAGGAGATGTCAGAGTTTCAGCCCTCAAATCATCTTGGTGTCCTCCTCTGGACTTGTTGCAGCAGGTTGATCTCCTTCTCATGCTGGAGTCCAGAGCTAAAGATACTATTCCATGTGAGGTTTCATAAGAGTAAAGGGTGATTCCAAAGCATAAGTCTGACATGATCATATTCTATTAGAGGAGAATTGCAATTACACAATCTGTGAAGGAAGTTCTAACTCAGGCAAATATATCAATATTTACAGTTTAATCATTAGATCATGTTCGTGCCTGGCACAGTGAAAGCCCTGTCCATAGAAGATGACTCCAAGCCATTACAGTAATACAGATGTAAAAAATTAGCTAGGAATGATAAAGTACTAATGCAAAAGGGTGGATGAATTTCCTGCTGATGTCAAATGCAGTCATGCTGACTTTAATGGGACCAAATGGAAAGACAGAGTGTGATTACAATATGATAGGATTTATAAATTCATTAGAAAGTACAAATACTCTTCCTTGTTTACATTTATGTTTTCATTTTAATTGTACCTTAATATGTCTTCCTTGGGAAACAAATAGATGTGACAAATTATGCCAGGTAATTTGTTGTAATGGATTCAAAGAACTAGAAGCCTGCTGTGAGCCATCAAACATGTTTGGAGGTCAAAGCCATACAGTTTAGTTCTTAGTTCTGGGAAAGAAATTATTCTAGTAATGTTACCTGGATACCAAACTGCACACAGACACTTGACTTTGCTGTTAATGTGTGAAAAACACTTCTTCAGCAACCACCTGCTCACAAGCAATTGCAGTGGACTCTCTCCCTCTTTGTTATGCAGGGAAACTGCTTCTCCTTCTGTTATAACTGTTGGTAAAGTAAAGCCATATTCATTACTTCCACCCTTAATTCCTTAGAAAAATATTTTACAATTGTCTCCTATTCATCTCTCTTTTTTTTTTTTTTTTTTTTAATATAAATTATTCTTTTTCTATGTCTATTGTAGCCTGTACTTTTCTCCTTTCCATTTCTGAGATCTCAACAGTGGACATTCTACCTTTGTAAACATAACAGGTTCTTCTGTATTAATGCTATACATTAAAAATTAAACCCATTAGTGCTTTTACAGAGAGATGTATGATGGCCTCTAGTGGTTCCCTGTATGTGTGCAGATCCCATCTTCAATGCCCTTCTCATTTTATGACTATGCATGCAGGAAGAAAAAAATTATTGATGTCCAGCTGTTATCTTTTATAAACAAAAATGTTTTGGCACCAGTAAAGAGAGCTGCACAATATGCCCATAAGAGAGAAGGTGATCTCCTCCATCAAAATATAAGCTGGAATGTTTCTAAGCACTTCTTAGATTAGTCAATATAATGCAATCACAGATCACCTAAAATGTCCCTTGTCCTTTGGACTGAGCACCAGAGATGAGATCATTCATTCTGAATGGAGGCATCCTTCCTGTATTTGGCAGCCAAAATCATAGCTACCTTGCATGCGGAATGGGTTCCCAACTCTGTTTCCTGATGAGGAACTGCAGGATACTGACTGCTAGCCAACAAATGCGTCAGTCTCATTTTTTCCTGAGTCATATCCAGGTCTGCATACAGGTCTATGCCTACAAATGCGGATGTAGAAGAATCCTGCCTCTCCTTGCCAGGCTGGATATTAGGTGCTCACACAGAGTACATCAGTTGTTCTCATTGCCGCCCCTCAAACCGAATGCACCTGCCTCTCAGTTCTGATTGCCATGCCACCAAATCTGTGCCCTTCTGGACCCAACTTTGGCTGGCCAAAGTCAGAAGCTCCCTGATCTGAGAGGCCAAGGAATTAAAATATTATGGCTAGAAGCATACTCCTTTGCACATTGCTGCAAACATTCAGGCTATTTGCCCCTTAGGAACTCTTCCGCAGAGGTCTGTGCACTTTGGAGGAGCAAATAGCATGTCCATCTCATTTCAACCCTCTTATGCTCTGGAGGATATGTTGTTCTAGGCCAAGAAATATTTTTGGTTTAAAATGCAGCTATGCCATGTAGACAGTTTTCCTCCGAAAAAAAAAAAAAAAATGGATGGCATGGTGAGCAAAGCATCTGAATAAAAAGTACTTATGCCAGGTTAGTCCTCTGAATGGGCAAAATAATGTTAGACTATGTTACCCATGTGATTCTTCAAAGGCCTTTTGATCTACTAATGTTGGCATCTCTTTAGGTTATAGCTCCCATATTTTAGGGATTTTAATTACTTTAGTTCAAAAGAAATCTGTATTCTCAATAATTTGGCATCCTCTATTGTTAAAAATTATCCACAAGAGAAATAAAGAACCATGGTAACAAGAAAAAATACATTAAAGTTATGAATCTCAAAGCATTTCAATTCCTTATTCTTGCTTTTTATTCTTCTTTTTTCTTTATTTTGTCCATTTTAAAATTCTTTTTAAAAATTCATACTTTGGTTTTGAGACTTGTTAGATAGAAAGGCATGAGGAAAACAAAGAGCTAAAACATTCTATAGATACATCAACTGATGACAATCTTAACTTTTAACTTTAATATAGTTGTGATATACTTAAGTATAGTCTTCAAATATTTCGTATTTACACAGAAGACCAAGTTATGTGCTTAAATATGTATCCAAATATCCAAGCATAGGGTTTTTAAGGACTGAAAGATTAGAAAACAAATTCATAATGCCATAATTTCTTTCTGAGAAAGAAAGAGTCTAACAAAAAGTCATTTAGGACAAAATAATGGTAGGTCTTGAATCTTGACATTGAAATCTTATCAACATAATTAATAAGCAAGAGGTAGATTGTTTCACTTTTGGCTTCCCAAGATTTTAGAGAGTAAAATGTAAGATAATATAGCTGAGGGAAGTCAGGAAGTCAGAAAAGATGACAGGTGAAAAGCTGACAACTCTCAGAAATTATCTAAACCCTTTCTTTCTACATTATAAGTAATTCTAAAGTAATTTGAATAACATTGAAAAATTGTCAAGAAAATGCACTTCCAGCTGACCTCTGTTAAGTTTGGTCTCATCCTTCCCTACTTATATCTCAACAAAGTTTTATGGTTGTAATTTTCTTTGTGTGATCATTGCTTCTCATTTGCCACACAAGGCCTGTGCCTATGTCTCTTAGATTATTCGCATATTTGGAGGCATAAATACATTTGCAAAAACAATTCAATCAAAAAAAATCCATACTAAAGTCATACTATGAAAATAACGTATTTTAGTAAAGAATATCTACAAATAAATAATTTACATGTAGTACCTGTTTAGCTAACCACAGCAGTGAACAATAAATATTTTATTCCACATACCAGTTGATGATGACATTGAAACACTCTTACTTTTGTCTCATTCCCTATGGTACAGTGTATTACTTGTTTTGCTGACAACAAACACTCAAATATTGGACATTAGATCACTTTCAATTAAGTGTGTTAGAAGCAAAGACTAAAGCTCCAGGGAAGAGGCATTTTGACTTAATGCCAGTTAAGTACAGGCTGTCCCAGTCTGGAAAATACAGGTGGTTTGAAATGAGTCCTTTGGACTGCCTAGATTGCACAGATCAAAATTGTTGTATGGATTTATTTACATTTGACTCTTCCTTGTGAATTTCCTTATTATGACACATCGTTTTACTTATTCTTTTCCAAGATCTACCTTTAAAAGCAAAACTATGAAGCCATAAGTTTCAAGCTTAAAAAACAATGTTTCAGCAAAATC
The DNA here is from genome assembly GCA_013397295.1 of Polioptila caerulea. Classification (NCBI taxonomy): domain Eukaryota; kingdom Metazoa; phylum Chordata; class Aves; order Passeriformes; family Certhiidae; genus Polioptila; species Polioptila caerulea. The sequence continues at coordinate 1,603,574 of VYXF01009199.1, read as the reverse complement.
TTTTCAAAACTGCAGCTAGCTGAAATGGCTTTTTTATTGTTATAAGCAAAGATATCCAATAAAGATTAGGAGTGGCTAAATGAGCTGTATATGGGGGAAGAATCACTTAAGCAACACTGCAAAGCAGATCTATATTCCTAATATACTGAATGCCTTCTTATAACATATTACTGTACAGACTATTTGAGGAGATTGTGTGCTTTGTTATCCTTTCTTGGTCACTATGTGCTGAGCTGGAAAAGACACAAAGCTGATGAGACAGAGCCTTAAAAACTGGCCTGATTCATAAGGTTGCTGAAAGCCTATTGAAGTAATTGGCTCCACAGCCACTTAGCTCTGCTGAAAATAAACCATTTTCTCTCATACTCACTAGCGTGAAATGAAGCATGACCCAAAACACCTGCCATCTACAGCTGGTTGAAAGTTCAAGAAGCTTAAAAAGAAATGGAAAATAAGATTTTTCCTTTTCTATTTTCATGTAATTTTTATGTAGTTGCTTCCCTTTGCTTATGAACGGAAACCCTAATTTCAGATCCTTACCCAAGAGAATTTCTCTCACCTGGCATAAACAAAGTTGCCAGCTTGCTTTAAAAAATATGTAAGTTCAAAAGTATCAAGCCTGGGACATTATTGAAAGGGGAAGGTAAATATCTGTCTCATCAGGAAGCTGATACATGGCTGCTCCACTTGTAGCTATTCTTAGGGTACCAGGAGAGTCTGTTTTCCTTCCATAATTTTCCTTCCCTTTGATACTGTTAACAAATTCTGCCCTGAAAATCTTGTCCCTAATGAGGTCAGGAGCAAAACTGTTACTGATTTGTAGAGCCAAGGATTCAATATCTTTACGTATTTTTTCCCTTCATTTAGTGATAGATGTGTTTGCATTTAGAATGGACAATTAAACAGTTATTGTAACATAAACTAGTAGTGCTCTTTGGATAAATTTCATACTTTATATTTAAAGAATCATACTCTGAAACTAAACAAATTCTGTACTTAGTTACTCTTCTGTAGATGTATTAAGGTTTTTGTCTTTTTCAAAGAAAATCGGCCACTATTTTCCCCTTGAGATAGAAGGCCCAGTGACATTCTGATTAAAAGGGATGCCAATTGAGCCAATATTAACACAATTAGAATAGAAGCCATCAATAATTTAAATCCTTTGTGACAAACTACTGGAAAAATTATGTTGTCGTCTTGCAGCAGATAATTGCAAAGGCAGAACTGTAGGATAGAGTGTGAATTAAAAAAAAAAAAATTATTAAAATGGGAAGAAGTTTGCCTAACAAAGTAAAAACACTTCATTGAAGACAAAAGAGCAGTTCAGGTTTTGTGAAGAAACTACAAATTAATGAGTACAATTGTGTTCTGGGCTTGCCCAGGTGGACATCATCATGGTAGTGGTGAAATAATTTCTTTTGTGATTCCATCCAATGTCCTCAGAAGACCTTTTTACTATTATGTTGTTTGAGAGTGTTTAACCTACTCAGATGAGATGAAGTACGAAGGTGACTATTAGAACAGTTGTAACAGATGTTCAATGAGTTAGGGCAGTTGTCATAGTCCATAATTCGTAGGATCCCTTATTTTGTGGAATGTTTATGTGGGAAAGAGTTCTAGACAGGGAAACTTGTATATAGATGCATGTATATGGACTCCACCATGCGCACCAAATGTCTTAGCCCTACTACAATTAATGTGATCAAACAATGACATGGAGTGACCATATTCACTTTCAAGAAGATATGGTTGCCCAGTTGTTTCTAGTAGATGGAGATACCCTAGGGTTCTGCCATGGTTTAACCCCAGCCAGCAGCTAAACCCCACACAACCAGTGGTGTGATGGTGAAAATAGAGCTGCATGGGGGAGAGAATCAGAGGGGAAATGAGAGAAAACTTATAAATCAAGATAAAGACAGTTTAAGAACTAAAGCAAATGTTGCTCATCCAAGTAAATCAAACAAGGAGGTCATTCATCATTTCTCAGGGGCAGGCAGGTGTTCAGCCATGCCCAGAAGAGCAGGGTTTCATCACGTTTAATGGTGAATTGGGAAGACAAACGCCATCACTCTGAATGCCCCCATGCACACCTTCTTTTTCCCCCAGATTTCTATGCTGACCATGATCTCATGCAGTATGGAATATGGACGAGAGTGATGCTTCTATTTTCTTTTCTCTCCTGGTGGCAAGATTTATTGGTGAGTTTATACTTCATTTTGAGACTGCATGTAATTTCCAATTTGTTACTCAGAGCAAATGGGTGAGACCCAGGGAATACAGGAAACAGTCCTGAAGGTATACAGCAGAAGCTAAAGTAATTTAACTCCAATGAAACAGTGAAATAAGAATAAAATAATGCATTTCAGTTTTTTTTTGAAGGAAATAAAAGCTCTGCTTTTTCAAGTTAATTTTTAAATAAAATATTTGAAAGGCCATTGAGTTGGAAAATCACATCAACAAATTAGTCAGGAGTTATTTCTGAGAACATGTACCAAGATTGACAAATAAATAAATAAAAAATATAAGAAGTAAAATCATAGAATCATAGAATTGTAGGGTATGCTTAGTTGGAAGGGACCCATCAGAATCATCAGGCTCAACTCCTTGCCCTACACAGGACCACTCCAAGAGTCACACCATGTAAGCATTGTCCAGACTCTGTCAGTCTTGGTGCTGTGACCACTTCCTTGGGGAGCTTTTTCCAATGCTCAACCACCCTCTGGATGAAAAACTTTTAATATCCAACCTAAGCCTCCTCTGACACAACTTCCTGTGGATTCCTCAAGCCCAGTCACTGAGCTATCAAGTGCTGCACTTCCACTTTCCCTCATGAGGGTGTTGAAAATGACAATGAGGTCTCCCCTCAGTCAATGATAGGAAAAAGGCATTGAACACTGTTATCCAATATTCCCTCCTTTATTAACTCTTTATTCTATAAGATGGATGAAGTATTTCACTATAAACTTTGTATAGATGTTTCCTATTTTTCCTGTGAGATGACCATTTTTTTTCTTGAACTTATGTCCCTTATAACAGTCCTTAATTATATGGTGAAAGACAACATTAGCAATATAATGTAATGCTACATAAATCTAATAGGCTTTATTTTTAAATAATTTTTCTTAATAATAAAATTCAACTTGAGAAATATTGTCAAGATTAAAAATCATAAAAATTTCATTTAATCTTTGCATCTGAAATTATATTTGACTATGAAAGTTTATGGCAAAACCATGAGCTGTCCCAGACCTTGCAACTCAGATAGGACTGTGATATGCAAAGGAAAACATCCTGCATATCTAAATCTGCTGCTTGTACAGAGCATCTCCTTGCTACAGATGTACTGAGAAAAATGGACATTTCTGAGAGGGATTTGACCCGTTCAAGAGATTAATTTATCTTTTCATTTATAACAAAAAAAGTAAAAGACTCAGAAGACTAATTTAGAATTGTTGCTGAAGTTTATAGACTTAAATTCTGCATGGCAGCAGTTAGGTGAAATGACTGTTGATGAGAATTGCAGACTTGCAATTTCAAAGCTCTTAATGAAGACGAGGATGGAGAAGTCAGAGATTTTCAGTGGCTTTTCTCAAAGCACTGAAATCTTTTATGTCAGCTTGTGACTGAATCCCTGCATTAGAATAGGTAGGTTCTCTGTTTTGAACATTCTGACCTAATCTCTTTTATTAAAGGATAAATTGCAACAGAGAAACAGTGGCAAATTCTGACATACAAATACAATTTTTTTTTGAGAAATATGTAATGATAAAGCTTAAAAAAATACAGACATATTCACATCTGATAATATATCTGTTCTGAAATGCCTGACTATTTATTAGGATTTGAGCAACCCAAATTATTTTAACCTGGTTTTGTCATTTTATCTTTCTTCTTAATTTTTAGTGAAAGCTAATCATTAGGGAAAAGCTAGGACTTGAAAAGGCTTCATAACAATTCTGCATCCTGAGAAGGATAATAACGTATGTATGTAACTTCAGAAGCCTTTTAAGAGACAGTCTAAAATTCTGTCTTCAAATACTCATTTTGTCAGTCTCCTAGAGTTCGTAGAGTTTGTTATGGCTGGATCTTCTCTTGCTGTGAGACACTGGAATGTTAATGATTAATGACTCAAAACAATCAGTCATTTGCAGAAGAAGTAAGAAGCAGATCCTGTGAGGAGGGATAATGCTTTTCATCATGCCAAAGTCCTTCCTTACACAATGGGCTCAGGTGTGAAAACTCCCCTTGGGGGAGATATGGGATGTTCACACATTGACTCGTGGGCCAGAAGATATTCATCCCTTCCTGTGGGGCATAACCAGCTCAACTGCTCTGACTTGAGAGGCAGCTGTTGTGTCTTTGAAGGTGCAACAGACAATGGTAACTCCCCATTCCCGGAGAGGTACCTGAGCATTCCCACTTAGGCTGAGCATGTATTAACCCACTGAACTTTGTATTTCGTTGGCTACCACCACTCCTAATGGATCAAGACTGCAGCAACCACTTCAACAAATGGACATATTGCAAAAATCAAGTCTTGTGAAAAATTACGAGTCAAAAGCTGAATTTAAATATTCTGAAATAGAGAATACTATTTTTAAAAACTAATTAAAGTTAATGCAAATTGGGTTGTAAATCTTAGGGAAAGAATACTGTCTCCTATCAAGAAAGTATGATCACGGATTCACAGAATCATGGAATCACAGAATGGGTAACATTGGAAAGGACCATAGTGGATTCCTTAGCCCAATCTCTCTGCTCAAGAAATGTTATCCTTGAACATATTACATAGCTTTGCATTTAGATGGTTCTTAAATATTTCAATATTTCACAGTCTCTCTGGGCAACGTGTTTCAGTGCATGGTCCCCCACACAATAAAAAATTTCCTCCTCATATTCAGGGTCTTCATGAAAATATAGTTTCTTCTCTGTTATGCATCCTTTAGATACTGCTCCCCAAGTTTCACAAGATTAACATATGTTTTTGTCTAAAAAACCCTGCAACTTGGCATTAGTTGTAATGTACACAAGCATCTAAAACAGCAAAGCAAAGTCAGAATGTTCAAAGTCAAAGTTCTGAAACCTTAATGTATAAGGAATAATAAGTAGCATTGTTACACAAGGAATTCCACTGTTTCCAGCAGACAAAAGAATTGGGGAGATTTTAATCAAGATAAAGGTTTCTCTGTTTGACTCAAAGCTTCCAGAAAAATATAATGGGGGCAGATGTTTTGTTACATTTCTTTTTGAGAAGGGGAATGATAGAACAGTTACCTAACAAAATTAATGATTCTCCTAATGGCTGCTGTGAGCTTAAAGCTACAGCCACTTCCCAGTTCAGTTTAGTTTCATTTGACAACTTGCAGAAAACATTCTGAGCTTGACTCTGGAAAATTAGACAAGAAAATGAATGTGCAAGGTCGTAGACCAGAAAACATTAAGAAAATGTGAGGATGGCAGACATACACAAATAGGACAATGACCATTCCTAAAGAAAAAGGATAATTCACTTGGTTAGGTGGGGTATTTTATTTTTGTTATCATTTTCTTTTTCTACAGATCTGAATTTCACTTCAATTTTTTTATATATTTTACAAATGTTAATGAGTTGAGCTTCAGAGCTGCAGCCTGCTGATATTAAGTGGATAATATTAGTCACATATCACAGAGGAAAAAACCTGTGCTAAGTCCTTGTAAAAGCAGTGAAATCTGCCCTGTGTAATTCTGGAAAGTCAATGTGTCTCCACACTAACATGGGAATGCACTGCTGAACAGATTAATGATGGGTTGTGTATAAACTTGCTGTGATAGCTTCTCTGTGCACAAATGCATTGTACATGTAAATCAAGCCTGAGCGCTACTCGGCATGTATATTGTAAAGGATATTAAGAAACAAGGCACATACAAAGAAGATAGAAGGAAACAAGCAATACACAGGTAGCAGGATCTGTCTGAATGGAGCTGATTACACACTTGAATTTTGGTTATATTTCAGCCAATCAGCCAGAATGCAAATGTGAGTACTTATGGAAAAAAAGGAAAAATACAAATCAGCAGGGGAAAATTACCTAAGTAGAGCTCGGTGCAGATCACAATTTAATAGCCTGTCTTTTGCTTCCATCCCAAGCCAACAAAACTGCTCACTGTCCTCTATGTTCGGCTTTGAAGACAAAATTCATATTTGAGGGAAATAGCAAAGCCAGAAGTGGCAACAATGACCCTTGTCATTTATCCCTTTCTTAAAATAGAATCCTCCTCACAGTTTTTCAGAAATCTCTCTCCTATAGGAGGGCTGACTGCTTTGCTCTTAAGAGAGGTAAAAAAGGAAAACAAACAAAAAAGCATAAGTCCTATTTAACCTTTTCTGAGAAAAAGAAACAGTGCTTCAGGAGATATTTTTTCCTCTTTTCATTTCTTACTCAACCTATAAACAATATGCCATCACTGAGATGAATAAAAGGGTCATTTTATAAGGACAGTGGTGCCTTGCTGAAAACTTGTTTTGCCACTTATTTTATTTAAAATATTTTCAGCTTGCCAACAATTTCTGAGACCTTTTCAGAAATCTGGAATCATCACCAGTTACTTAAAGCAGGGAAAAACCAAATTCCATTCTAAAATTTATTTCTCCTCCTTTGATTTCATCTAAAAAGTACAGTAAAAATTAGGAGAATTGTTTTGTAATTGCTGAGACTAAAATCTGTTTTGAGATACACCCGAAAACATACATATTTATCTGCCTGGTCTGAGACCACTTACAAAGTGAACTGCACTGTCATATTTTCAAGGCTCAGTTTTAATACTTTTGTGTGTTAGAGAGCTAAATGGTGTGGAAACAAGGTACATAAAAGGGCTTTTTTTGAATAACCAGATTTTATATGGGATAGGGTAGATCTTTATCAATCTGTAGTAAGGCTAAAGTAGTAGGAAGGCACTAGTATCAATAAGATGGGAAGATATTCTTCACTAAGTAATTTTGACTGGAAGGAAAGGTAGTCTATAACCAATACTTGCAATGACATTTCTATCATCAGATTAAGAAACGTTGAGGAATGTAGCTGCACCTACTCTCCAGTATTCCGAGGCTGCAAGATTCTTGGCAAACAGAAAATAGATATTACCTCCCATGAAAAGCCCCCAAACTGGTGATACCCTTATAAACCACAGGAAGTACATAAAGCACAAAGCTGAAGCCATCTTGTGGTTCATGCTTGACAGATAATTTTAAAATTTTATTCCATGATTGTTTCATACAAAATACATTCAAGTTTTTGATTCACAAAAAGGTCTCATAAACTGTCCTGGATAAAGTTACCAATCATTTAGAAAGTAATTGAATAACCACTTGAATGTGCTAAAGGTCTCTCATCACAGACATTTGATAGACATGTTTCACAAAAACAAATGTTGGTAAAAATCAGATAAAGATTTCAGACTGAAAATTGAGCAAAAATCTCAACAAATGTATTGGGTTAAACAGTTTAGAAACTGAATCACTGACACTTTCAGTGGCTGCAGTAAAAGATAACCTCTTTCTTTACAAAATTCACCTCATTTGGATCCTCTCTGTACAGTACCACTACTGTATTTTTCAGTTCCTTTGAAAATCCTGGAGATCACCTGGAGGGTCAGGACTAGCAGGCTCCAGCACAGCATCTGTGCTCTCTCTCCATCTCCAACACCCCCTCTCACTAGTAGGCTGAGGGTGGGAAAAGTCTTGAGAGGGGACACAGCCAGGATAGCTGACCCCAACTGACCAAAGGGGATATTCCACATCAAAAACCATCTGCCCAGCAGTAAGGAGAAAGGAGGAGGCAGATGGGGGGAACAGGGGTGTGGGTACGGCATTTTTTATGATGATGCTTCTCTTCCAACCACTACACATGCTGAAACACTGCTCCCTGGGAAGTGACAGGACATTGCCTATTGATGGGAATAAAATAATTTCTTCTTTTTTCCTTTGCTTTCACATCTTCAGCCTTTGCTTTTCCTTTATTAAACTGCCTTATCATCTCCCATGAGGTTTTTTCCATCTTATTTTCTCCCTGCCTTTTCCCTCTGAGAAAAGTGACAGAGAGGCTCAGTGGGCAACTGGTGTCCAGCCAAGGTCAATGCCTTACATAGATATTTTAAGCTTTTTCACTATCAACCTTTTTTCTCTTGTCCCTTCTTAACTCTGTCCAATTCCTTTTGCACTTTTTATTTTGCTATTGTTTAGCAGAAGACATTTGCATGTAGTAGTTGTAAAACAATAACAGAAATGTAAAAGAAAATTTTTGCATCAGTATCAGTAACTGAGTTTTCTTCAATGTCCTTAATACTGTGCATAAAAATCGCAAAAACAATTTCACATTTTGCTTTCCAATTCAGTTCATATATTTTTCAATTCTTTTTTATTCATATGGAAGAAACTTGACAGATTTTGAATGTACCATCAAAGCACTTTTTTCCATGGTGAAAAAAAGGCCTGTCCAAACGACAGATGTTTTCCTAAAAGTCATGTAAGAAAGACCACACTGTAGAAAGGAAAAAGAGAAAAGGAAAAAAAACCCCAACATATTTAAAAACAGTTTTTCTTCATATTTTAGCTTGTAAGAATATTTCTCTTAACCTTACAAAACATTTTGATGTAAGAAATTCAACAAAACAAAAAAAATATATATATCTACAATGAGAAATGTATATAAGTGTATACTTAGTTTTTATTTTACCCATTACCACAACATATAAAAGATTTCAGCCTTCTCTATAGGCAATAAAATTAACACCTATTGAGTATGGCACATTCAATTTCTCACGTCTCCAAAGAGGCAAATTTCCATACATGGACCTTTCTCCTGATTTTTGTAGTTATACATGATTAAATTTTTTTTAAAAATATGCACTCTGCAATTGACGTACTTCACTGTGTGCATTTTAGGCTCAATTCAGAAACTGGTGATGGATGTCATTTCTTGAGGGAGTTCATCTTAGATTATATTTTGCACTTGAATTTTTTATCTTTTTTCTGAGGCTCCCAAGGTACTTTGTAATGTTGAGTGATTCTTCATTATTATATATTGGATAGATAGGTAGATGTAAAAGCTATTTCACTCTTGACCAGAGAAGATGGGATTCTCCTAGCAAAACATATTAACTCAATGTCAAAACTGGTCTTAGAAAACTAGAATGGTTTTACTATGCTTCAACTGATTAATTATGCCTCTTTTTGAAGTCTTCTTAGTTAGGTAGAGAGCTTCAAGGTCAGACAGTATGTACTGAAAATACACCAAAGGTCTACTTAGTTATTGAGGCAGATGAGAAACTGTGCACCAGTTTTGTGTACAGGGTGGTGAAAGAATTGTGTTCTAGGTGTGCAGATGCACCACTGCCCACACTGGTTGAAATTATATTCTTTTATTGTGTGTTCAGAGAAGGAAGAACTTTGTCTGAACCCTGTGTCTAGAGACAATTGCTTAAAAAGCATTGTTTCAACATGACAACTAAAGAAATTAATTCCTTGATACTAGTACTTGTTGTTTGATAATAATTGCATAGAATTTTCTCAGAGCTTTAAAACTGTTTGATTTTTTACAATTATTGTTTTCGGATTAAAAATGTCACATTAAAAATATAAATTCACCACAAATTAAAGGTAGCAATAGCAGACTGACAGTTCCCAAAAGCTGGGAGTTTGTCATCTACAGATCACATATCTGCAGCTATATTACAACGATCAGAGTTAGGGACTTATTAAAATCTTTTAGCAAAATGCAGAAGTGAATCTCAAATAACTGTTGATAAAAGGTGTGGATTGAAAAAAGGCCTTTGAAAACATAGTTAATTATAAAGAAAACAAAGAAAAACATATAGAGATAAGCTAACTAAATAACCTCTTTAAAACAGCCAGGCTATAGAGCTCTACACCTAGAAAGGCTGTACATTAAGGAAGAACTTATGGCTTGAAAATCTTTAATCTGGAAAATATTTTAGTATTTTAGGAGGCATTTCTTCTTATTCCAGAAGACATTTATGGCTAAGAAAATTTTGCTGTTTCTTCTGATTTTTGAGCAAAGAAATAACATGTATTTTGGAGATGAATTTAAATACGCATATAAAAATAATTAAAATTATGGGAGAATTCTGCATAATTTCTCATATCTGACTTTGAGAAAAAATGAAGAAAAACAGGGGATACCAAAGGAAATAGCAGTCAGTAGTTCCTGAATTCTTCCTCTGAGACCATAGATGATTTCAATCTCTTCAGCTGTAAGCTTTTTAAAGCACAGAACTGTCTTCGTTAGAAGAAAATGCTGGACACTAATCAACTATTTAGCAAAAAAAATCATTCCAAAAACAGTGTCCAGGAAAAAAAATTTTACAAATTAAAATAGCCAATAGACATACTTTTTAATTGTCAGACTGTTTAATAATTTGAACAAATGATTAATTGATAGAACAAAGGGATCACTTGGTGGTTTGTCTTTTCATGTTGAACTGCAAAAAAAACTTAGCAAAATGAAGTTTTAGGATGTTAGTAAGCTTAGGAATGTAAAAGAAAAGAAAGTATTCAGAAGCTGATCAGATAAACTATTGCTCCTTTTGGACAAACATCTGAAAGCAGAAAATAAAAACCATCTGTAAATTACATACCCTGGTATTTCTTTGACATACTGTTGCCTAGACTCTGATCTTAATGACCCTTTGCAAGTCTGAAGAGTGTATAGGCCATGAGTAGATTATAATGTGGGTTTATATAGATTTAATACAACAGGATTTTATCCAAATTTCAAACTACTAGACAAGTTACAATAGTACATATGACACCTTTCAAACTAAACTTTACTGTCAAAAAAGACTACAAAGCTCTTTGCTTTTTGAACCAAGGGAGATCTCCAGAGTCGAGATGAATTTTAGTTCTTCTCTGTCTTTATGATGTCTCCTTTAATGATTTTCTATCATTAGCCTGTGTCAAATAAGAATGCATTGTCAAAGACATATTTTTAAATTATATAAACTAGCAAAATCACCAGCTTAGCATATGTAAATACCTATCTCAATGTGCAAACTGTTTACACATAAGCAGGACATAAAAATTACTTCTATGCCTTATAGGTAGGTACAAGAGAACTAGATTGGCCTCATCTGACTGACATGTTTAGGGCAGCAATCCAAAACATTTATCTGCTCTTCAGTGGCACTGGCTAGAAGACAAAAGATTGCATTGCACAGATGGGTAGAATATGAGTTCATGTGAAATCAGGGGAGAATAAAACCTCTCTCAATAATTTAGGATCATTTCAATCTACAGTTTCTTTTAATTTACTCCCTGAACAAAGCTGCTTGAATCTAACACGAATCTGAGCAGAGAAAGTTGAGACAGACTGAATGGGGACCTAACTCAGCACTTTGCTGTCATTTGCAAAATTAACTTTAGTAGATCATCAGAAGCAGGAGTTACCTCCGGTTCTTAGTGCAAGCTTCCATCCCCGAGCTAAAGCTCTAGCAGGTCCTTGAGGAATAACTGACACCTTTACACAGAGAGAGAGTGCTGAGTACAAACCTCTACAAACCTTTCTCTAACCCTCAGGACTCTGGCATTGCTCCCACTGTCACAGCTCATGCCAAGAATCTTTTTAGTTAGTAGTGGCCCTGGAAAGCACATATGCTGAGTGGCTTGCACTACAAGTTCCTAAGCCAGTCTGTGCAGCTTTGTGTTTCTTGTTGCCTTTACCTTTCTAGGAGAATCACATAAAGTTGGAGAGTGATTCAAGAAGCTCCCAAAAACCTAACTTTGAGATTCCCTTTCAGAAAGTTCCTGTCCCTCAATCCAGATGTCAGGAAAATCAAACAATAAAAAAAAACTTTAATCCAAAAAATTATTGAATTAAATATGAAAAATGGCCATGAAAATTAAAAAGACTTGCTGGAACTGTATATCAAAACGGAATAAAAAATGTGTATCTATTATCTTATTGACGCTGAGATTAAGTCTATTAGGCATTTCTTTCCAGCATTCAGCAGAAAAATTGAAGATGTTTATTAGCCTACATAGTAATGGTCTTTGTGCTTTTTTTTCACATTCCACATCTGCAATTGGATTTTGTAGAAGAAAATAATGGAAGCTTGCTGGATTTTGTTGTTCCACTACTACTTAGAGTCTGTTCAGAGGTTCACTGCTGCTTAAACTCTCTCCTCCTTGTTCCTGTCTTCCAGAACAGATTTATTCTTAAGGAGACAGATTCAATCTTCGTCACCTGAACTTCATCCCTTTGCAGTGAAACTGCTAATGTTATTTAAACAGTTCAGTTGTTTCCTCTGCTTGACTGAACTACTAATAGCTTGTTAAATAACTGAGCTAAAGGCAAAAGGTACATTTCACAGTGAAGCTTTCCTAGAGACTTCCTGAGAGGATATTGACTTTGCTTTAATTGTCCATGACAAGCTAACTTTTAAGTTCCCAGCCCAGAAGTCAACTATATACAAGGGCACTGTAGGTTTGAACAAGAAGTAGCTTCTCATGGAAGTGCCAAACTCATTTGCAAGGAAATTGAAAGGACCAAAATCCTAAGCCCACATGGGAAGAATGTGAATCATGTCTTGAACCTGTGTGTGGAAGAGACTTGTTCAACAGTGATGAAGGTAGGCAGGGAGGGTGTTGAGGCTTTCTGTTTGTGAGAAAATAGCCAGATTATGGACTTGTAAAAATTGACAAAATCAAAGCAAAGAGGTATCCGGAGACCTAAGGCCTGCCCAGATCTTTCTGTAAGGCCTTCCTACCCTTCAGCAGATTGGCACTCCTGCCTAATTTTGCATGTGCAAAATGAGGGTGCACTTGATTCCCTCCAGATTATTGATAAAGATATTAAACAGAACTGGCCCAAATACTGAGCCCTGTAGAACCACTTGTGAACCACACCCCACTTGTGAAGCACACCCCACTTGTGACTGGCCACCAGCTGTGTGTGGCACCATTCACCACCTGTCTCTGGGCCAGGCCATCCAGCCCCATGCTGTCTGGGCCTCATCCCCTGGTCGGCCTGTACCTGCTGCATGATGTTACTCAAAATTTTCTATTCCATTACTTTCCCTAGAACCGAGGTCAGGCTGACAGGCCTGTAGTTCCCCAGATCCTTCTTTCCAGCCCTTCTTGTAGATGGGTGTCATATTTCCAGCCTCCAGTTCAAGAGTCACACCAGTGAGTTGTGGCTGTTGGTAAATGATAGAGAGTGTCTTGTCAAGCTCTTCCACCAGCTCACTCAGTGGCCTTGGGTGGATTCCATCTGGCTCCACAGACTTGTCTTTATGTGTATGGTGTAGCAGGGTTGCTGATCATTTCCCTTTGGATTATGGGGATTTCATTCTGCTTACCTTCCCTGTATTCCATCTCAAGTTTCTGGGTACTTGGAGAACAAGAAGTCTGATTATTAAAGACTGAAACAAAGAAGTAATTAAGTACCTTATTCTTTCCCTCTTCCTTTGCTACTATATTTCCCCCCGTATTATATAAAGGAGAGAGGTTCTCCTTAGTCCTCTTTTTGTTGCTAGTATGTTAATAGAAGTATTTTTATTGTCATTTTCAGCAGTAGACAGTTTAAGTTCTATCTGGGTTTTCCTTTAATTATTTCCCTTCAAACCATCGTAATATCAATCACAATGTCTCCTGAGTCACCTGACCCTGCTTTGAGAGGTGATACACTTCCCTTTTCTTCCTGAGCCAAAGTTCTCTGTTCGCCAGGCTGATCCTCTTCTCTTCCAGCATATGTATTGGCAATGGGGATGGTCTGCTTCTGAGCCTCTAGAATTTCCTTGTTGAAGAAATCTGGACAGCTTTCCTGCAATTTTTTTCCCTTCAGGACTGCCTCACGAGGGACTTTGCCATGAGTATACATTTCTGACTACAGTCCAACAATCAAAGTGGCACACAGGCAAAGAGCTCTTTCCTGCTGTGTGATAGACTTCTCATACCTGAACTACCACGCATCAAGGATTGTACACACTATGTTCACAATAGGTTCGTGCTGGCCAGACACACTTACTTTCAACAACAGTTGAGAACAGACTTATTCTTCTGCTAGGTAGGCTTAAAATGGTGTGTGTAAAGAAGGCTTAGATGTTGGTCTGGACAGAGAGTTGTGAATTATTTATGTGATTAAAACTGTGTACTTGAAAAAAGAATATGAATTGCCCAAAATACTTAAAAACAAAACTCATTCATTTCATTCAGCTAGGCAGAATGACAATTTGGAAAGGAAAGAAGAAGGAAAATTTTGTCCAACACAGATAAGATACAAAGCAGATTAAAGAACAAGGAGGGACTCAGTCCTCCTCCAGGGCAGACACTTGATTTGTGGCAAGATTTGCCACAGAAGCAGCATCAATGCAAACTTTTCATGATACAGAGTGTAAACCAGAGTTAAGCCTGTGCCTACAATGTGATAAAGACAAAGTCATTCCTCCCTCCTGCACATGCCACGGGACCATTTCTAGGGACCGTACATCTGCTTATGTACTTCAGGTCCTATGTGGAAGCAAGCCCAGTCCTCTGTTGAAATGCATAAACTGAACAGTTAAAATGCACAAGATGGTTTGGATATTGAACCCTCACATTCCTTCTCTTTAAATCACCTCCAACAAGAAAATCATCCACTCACTGGAACAGTTATAATTTTTCAGCTCCATTACGCGCTTATTGTTTTGATGTGCCCTCCCATCAATCATGCCTCTGTACCTGTCAGTTTTTCAGGACAAGAAGGATTACCAGTTTACACATCATCATCTGGGTGCCCATTATCTGCTCAAATAAAGCCTGTTTCCGGGGTTTGACATCGTGCTCCTTTTACTGCCAACACCATTGGCATTACATCTCTTCTCATGGAATGCACCTCATCTGCTACCACCTCCCACTTCTACAATAGATATGGGACAAATCCATCACAAATTAGCTAGGGCCAGTTACTCAAAAGTTATTAAATGTAGTCATAGGTCCAGCACAGCACACTGGAGGGGATGTTTATATTCTCCACACATTTCCTAACTCAGACTTAACACAGGGCATCTGATGCTTGCATGAACAAAATGTTCATTTTTACTAGGTGTAGCAGTACACCTAACTCTGTGATCTCATTACTACAACTTTATTTTCTGGAAACTAATTGTAATTTATAGACCAAATGTTACAACTTAACAAAAATAACATTTCTTTGTTTTTCTCTGCTAAAATACAAAGTTAATTTAGACTTCTGAATAATAAGGTATCTCCAATATCAGCATATTTCTAGTTCATTTGCTTACACATAGTATGCTTTTTAGACTTAAATTTTCTCCTGCTTTCTTTTTCTAAAAGGTAAAAATCTCAGCATGATAAGGGCATTGTGTTCATGCTGCAACATCAAAACTAAATGCTTTTGTTCTAGACACTCAGAAATGACAAATGTAATTAAAGCTTTGCTTCAAAATACTTCTCAGATCTTATTGGTAGTGAGAAGTACTTCCCCTGATGTCTCAATGTTCCCACAGCTGTGCTTAGTGAAATCAGGTTAGTTTCCTCTTAAAAAGTGGAAAAATAAAGATTTCCACTTTTGTGGGAGGTGTAACAAGCTAGTAAATATAATACTGGGCACCAAAGTAAACTATTTTCAGAGAATATACAACCTAATAATTTAGTGTCACAAAAAAAGACATTTGTGTTGCACTTACGATATTTTGCTTTCTGTGGTACATATCCATTCCTACTGTAGTTTTGAAGTTTTGCACGTCGCAATTTCATATTGATTAATAAATAAAGTAACTATCGATAAAGTAACTGATCTGGGGGGAAAAAGATGTGCAGTATGTTGGACATACCTAGGCTGCAGCAAAATCCTTGAGAAATGCTACATGAAAAATTTCTAATGAATATGAATGGATGGAATGTTTTGTAACAACAGTGTTTCAAAGCAGGAGTTACTGAACAAAGAGTACCAGTGCAGAAATGATCTTGCCACTTAAAAGTGGCACATTTGTTAATGATCTTTGTCACCAAAAGTAGGACTATGCTAATGAATAGTGTAACTGAAGAAAATTTGAGAGGCATTATCAGTAGCAAGGATCAAGATAAACACAGAGGAAGCAATGGATCACCTTGAGAACTTGAGACTACAATTTGAATGATATTCTGCAATAGAAAAATAAAGAAAAAGATACTAAGCCCAAGGACTCCTGCTATAAAATTCTGCTATAAAACACATAGAAAACAGGAGAGAAGGGGAGCAGCTTTCCCACAAATGAACCTGCAATAATCAGGCCAACAGATATTCCATGAATTTTGGAGCCAACTGACTGGTTGAGTGGAGCCAAAAGGGTTGTCTACAAAATACCAGACTAACAACAACAGAAAAACAAACCCCAGCCTCCAGAAGAGAAGGATGTATGGTAAAGGACAATTTTGTAATGTCCCATTTGGTTGAATATTAAAAAACCTTTACCTTTAAGAAGACTATGGAACAAACCTTTTAAGGATTAGGGGAAGCAATATAAAAAGTATCCAAAAGTGACTAGGTAAATTTACATGTGTGGTGACCTTTTCTGTATCCCTGATATGGCAGAAAACTACATCCAGTGACCATGATCTCTGTGTCAGAAGCTGGTGGCATGAGGAAAAAATCTCATCTGCCCTTTCTCACAATGTGTTCTTGCTGAGTCTTCTTCCTGAGAAACCATTAGTCACTGAAAAATATCTCCACAGGTAAAGCTTGTGATACAATAATTGTAATTGGAAAAAAAAATTATTAGACATATTTTTACCCCTGTGATTTTTAGTTTTAGGTCTCCAGAGCTAGGAAGACATGTTCTATGTGTGGTTAGTGTGAACATTTGGATTATTGAGCCACCACTGTATTCAGTTTTATTTTTGCAAATAATTCAAATGTTCAACCCAGAGACACTCCTGCATATAAGCATTCACAAAAAAATGAGATTTTTCCATCATATAAAGGGGACTTTGAATGGCTCTTCAGGCCACTTAAAGCCTTCATCCCATGAACTAGAAAGCATTTATGTTTTTGTGATATAATGTCCTTAGGACTTCATTGACATTTACAAGATTTGAATTTCTGTCAGGCAAACATAAGTTGCTTCATAAAGGATAGTATAACCTATAGTCATTAGTTTATTCTCTATGGACATATAATAATTTCTTTCAATAATAATCACTGTAATTTGAAATCTCAAAAAAATAGAAAAAGGTATTCAGAGAAATTAGTTTCTCACTTGAAATGAAAAAGTGCAAATCGAACAGAAAATGTTTGGTCTGACTGCTGAAATCAAAATATGAAAGAAGAACAGTGGATAAAGGAGATAAAGGAGAGGTTAACAACTCTTACATGTCATCTCTGGGCCCCCTTTGAAGGAGTAAAGTTCTGCAGAGTCATTTCCTCCCTAAAATCTGAGAGTAGTATGGAAGAAAAAAGAAACAAAGCTGACTTGAAAAAATTGGAATAAATGTCAATAAATCTCAACAGTTCAGGATTCAGAGAAATTTATGGTCCTGTTATTCTTTAGAAGGAATTGCAAGAAGTAATCTAATATTTTCTCCTGTCTCTTGAACATGGCAGACATTTTTGTTTGATATGAACCCATCCACATCTGACAAAAACCTTCTTTACAGAATGGAATAAAGGATATTTTTTCCTTCTACCCATTAATCCTTAGAATAAGATGCCACAGACTTACACTTCTGAAGGAATTTTATGCCTTCTTCAGACAAGAACAAGAACAAAATTTAATTTCTTTTTTATGAAGTGTAATAGATATTCAAGCAAAGGCATGATAAACCCCTGCAAAATTAGGCAGTGTAGGAGTAATAGAGAGTCATCTAGAAAATGGAATCAGATATCTTGTGAAGGTGTAGTGGTTGATATTACATCTGGTCAAATCTGACATTTGGTTTCCAAATATCTTTCTACTCTTAGTTCCTCTGTCAAGAGAGACACTTTATCTGAATTCACATAAAGCTCATTGATTCACTGTTAACTTCTGCTGTTTCTTTGCTAACCCTAGAATTCCAATTTTGCAACTTCTTTGTGTCCTGCCCTTTATCTGGTCATTGAATATTTTGCTCAGGAGCTCTAGGTCCTCAAAGTGAATATGAATATATTCTGCATCAGAATAGGAGTGAAGCAGAAAGAGGAATTACATTTGACCGACACGCTTAATAAATCCTGTCAATTTTCTCCCTATACTGACAAACAACATCTCTGTATTCTTCCCATGCCACTTGGCCTTGCTTCCACTGGACATGCACTTTCTTTTTTTGTCTGATTTCCCTGAGAAATGCTACATGCATGTGTGTCTTCACATAATAATTGTTGTCATAATTTGGTTTCCTTGCCAGCTCTCCTGGAAATGTAAAAGATATTTAGATATGGCATTTAGGAACTTTCATTTGTGGTGGACATTGCAGTGCTGGGTTGATGGGCTACATGACATTGAAGGATTTCTCCAAACTAAACGATTCTATGATTCTATGATTCTAAGATAATAATTGCAGCTCTCAATCACAGATATTGATAAAGCAGGTAGAACTGATATAATTATTTTATTCATGTTCAGTAATGATCAGTGGAATGTTTTTCATTTCATAATTGCTGGAAAGAATAGGAAGCCACAAGGTAAAACAGTAGTTTTCAGAAAAAACACTA
>VYXF01009199.1:1556357-1583995 GCA_013397295.1 Polioptila caerulea | reverse complement strand
CAAAACAAAACAAAAAAAAAAAAAACCCAAGAGATTTTGTATGCAAGTAAACAGGATGACATTTTTAAAATACCTGGCTAATAACAATAAATTTTTCTCTTTCTAAACAGCCCACAAAAGGCCCAGGTTTCTTTAGTCAGTGGGTTGTGGTTAATGGTTGTGCTTTTCCCCTACCAGAACTACTTTTTACTGAGGTGGTGATGATTTCAGCAGAGTTGCTGAGTTGGCTTTCCTTGTGGTCCATAAATGCTGCATTCTTTGTGTCCATTATCAGTAATACATTCTTCTCCCCCAGCTTTGTAAGCACTTGAACAATAGTGACACCTTTATCTTATCTCAAGTTCCCATCATAGTGGCTTAGAACAGTCCAAGTTCCAGGTATCCACAGAGGCATAGTGGGGGGCAGGGGGTGCCATTAGTGGTCACAGATGCCCTCTGTTCCATCACTTGGGGTGATCTTTCTTTGACTGTGATATGTGTGTGAGCAGTTTCTTCCCTGCACAGTTTGCCAGTGGGATTTTTGTCTGGATGCGTTACCAGGATGTGCCAGCCAGACCTCGCCTGTGCCAGGCCTGGAGTTCGCCCCATCCTGCAGCTCCATTCTGTGCTTATCTCATGGCAGAGTCCTTCTGTGGTCCCAACAGTGTTTGAGACAGACAACTGTGCTCTCTAAGTCCTTACAACAGGTCAAAGGGTAAGTTATGTTCCAGACACTTGTCCTGGATGCTGAAATTTTCCGTGTAAGGGCTGATTCAAGTTCAGTTTTTCTGCAGAAGGTTCTAGCTAGAAAAAATTCCATAGTTTCCAAGGGAAAGGATATTGTCTCCAAGGTAAAAACAAAAACAAAAACAAAAACAAAAACAGATTTTTCTCTGAGCAGCCTAGAATCTCTGTTTTGGTACAGGGTCTGTTGTGAATTTTGATCAATGTTATGCTTCTTATACATCTGAATAGGAGTCTTTTGCCTGACAAAATGGGCTTGAGAAAAAGGAAGGGAAAAAAAGATATTCCATGTAAAAGGAAACTGAGAGCCACTTGGTTAAGAGAAACTCTGCATTTTCTAGGTTTCAAATTTGGTGATCAAGGATCTGATTTGCAGAGATGCTAATCCTTCACGCTGGATTGAAAGATGTTGGGAGCTGGTTTTGATCATAATGGGTATTATGTAAAGCTAAGTACTCTATTATAGGAAAATATCTCAATGTCTCTAATCAATTAACATAAATTAGTGAAAATTTGGTGCTTGCTTATTTTATGCAGCAGATAACAGTCAACTGTTCAACTGTGACAATGGGAAATAAGTTACCTCCATGAAGGTACTATGGGAATAAATTTATTCATATTTTGAAGTCCACGGGTACCATTGCAATGACTGCAGTAGACAAGATGATAAAAGGATTACTATTCTTGTATTCACAGAAGGCTTTGGCTGAAGCAGGAGTCTTATGGGTGAGGGAGAAAGTTCGTACATATAAAACCTATGTGCAATCCTAATTCTATAATTTTCTATCTTTTAAGTTCTAGGCTTTATAGTCTTGAAAATATTCTCTTCTGTTCTTTGATTTTTTTTTCTGCAATAAATACAGAGGCAGAAGTTAAAATGTACATTGTCTCTTTCCCCTTTGTCTCTCGAGGGATGTCCCTAATGCTTATGTAAAGCTAATAAAAGGAGAGAAAACTTGGATCCTTTATTTTTCACTGCAGAAAACAAAATTACATATTTATACAGCACAAAATATAAATTATTTACCTGGTGGACCACAGTGGCCTCTGAAGAAAAATGTTATCTGTTTAACTAATACACTTTGAACACATACATGGGGAAAAAACAATAAAAATCATACAAATCTTTATCCAATGCTTGCAAATTAATCGACTAACACCTCAGAATAAACACATAGAAACCTTTGATTTTTCTTGAATGAAGCCCAACTAATTAGGTTTTCTTAGATAAAGTGCAACGTTCCAAATACTCATTGACAGTGAGGTTTCAAATTTGCTTGAAATATTTCCAGGTTATTTTTTCCCCACTAATAACTTCAGCACAAATATTTCTGTTCTTAAAGGATGCTTTTTAATTTCTCTGATGCACAGTAAATGCACTATGTTAACAACTTCCACTAGTTCCAATACTGTCCTAGGAAGAAAACGTGTGATTAAATCTAAGAGTTTTAAAACTATTCAGGTGTGAATTGCTCAGTCTACTTGCGCAGGTTTTATGATATGAAGAAAATTCTTCCCCAAGAGGATTTCCAAGCATTGAAATACGTTGCTTAGGGAAGTAGTTGAGTCAACATCCTTGCAGGTATTTCTAAGACATTTGGACATTACATTTGGCAACATGGTTTAGTGGCGGACTTGGCAGTGCTGGGTTAATGGCTGGACTTGATGAACTTTTCCAGCCTTAATTATTCTATGATTCTAAGAGTTTAAGTAGACTTTGGCTTCAGTGTATAGCATTTGTGTAGCTGGATAAAAGTGAAAAATTCAGTTTAATAATTAATTTAGGCTTATTGATAGTACATAATAGGCTTAGAAAACTTAGAATATTAAAGCCCTACTTGTTAATTCAATAATCAAGTAATACTTAAAAAAACTTCCCAAACCTGAGGAGAAACTCAGGTGAGCAGAAACTGTTTGCGTGAGCATTCTTAAACAAGAAAGCAAGAAAATGAGAAGGTGTATTATATTAGGGACTGCTAGGAAAAGTTCTGGAGTCTGGTTTTCTTTTACCCATAGTGTTTTATAATGTTACTTCTTGAAACTTAACTCAAGTCTGAGATTAATTTTCAAATAAATCAAATCATTTACGAAGGAATTAAAGAAGTAAATAAAGGTAACAGGGGCAATTATAACTTAGGAAAAACAAAAAAAAACATACCATGATGAAAGTATAATGTAATGTTAAGGCTCAGAGGCTGAAGTGTTTTTAATTCCTTCAGTAAGTCTCATATCTGTAATAAATCCTATAAAATACTGTTGCAGACACAAATAATAGAGCTGCAATACTTTAAGGCGCTGATCATCAGAATGGTTGAACTGGAGAAGATAAGAAAGTTACAGTAGAAAATACAATCTTTATATTAGAAAAAACTGGTTCTTATCATAAAATGAAGCCAGGATCAACCGTTTGACAACATTCCCTTGGATTACAGCAGACAAAAATGGCCAGATTCAGAGGGAATGTTCAATAAGATTTGAAAATTCTAGTACTCCCCAGATAGTCTCTCCAAGATTTTTGTGACCCAAGGTCTTCATCTGCTCCTGGAAAATCTTGTTTTAATCACATTATATTTAAAAAAAACCCCAACAAAACAAAACAGAAACACCCAGTCTGCATTAGGAAAAAATCCTAAAAAGGGCACATGACAGCTAAATCAAAGATGAAGAATACATGACCACTGAAACACCTTGATATTGTTATCTGATGAGTAATGCTCCCTACTCCTTCTTTCCCTCAGCTGCTACTTGTCTGTTGACTTACCACAGGCAAATCACTTCAGTCCTCGCCACTTCAGCTTCTCCATCAGTAAATCATGACTGGCACTTCACCTATTTTGTAAAGTGCTCTACCTTTTAATGGCAGAATTCTCAGCTGGTAGCTCAGCGTTATGATAAATATGAGATTTTTGGCATGCAAAATGATTGTGCATTTAATGGAATTACAAAATATAATTAACCCTCAAGCTTGGTACTATGTGATAAAAGTAATCAAAATGTGTGACAAATTATCTGTTTTATTGTGTCTTATATCATAATTATGTTCGTAAACTATGCTAGAAAGCTCAAGGATGGTTTTCTTACCATTGAAAAGGTGAACCTCTAGTGATGATTTTGTTTTGTTTTGATCCAAGCCAAGAAAATGTATTCTACGGGGAAAATTCATGAGGATCCCTTGAACGGGTTATGTAGTACTGTGGAGCACCTTGAACTGTGACCAAAGATGAACTATAAATTGTTAAATGCTGTTTAAGTGTACACAAAATTAACAAAAGTAACAACAATCAATTATGCTTTGGTGGCAGCAAAGTGCAAATGGGCAATTATTAATAATTGCTTTGGCAATAATTTGGTTATGCAATCCCATGGCTTGAGTCATAAAAGTTCTTTACAAAACCTTGTCAAAAATAAGAAAAATAATCTCAGGATAGTTACCAGCTTTTAACTGCTCTACTGAAGTGTTTATCATCAAGGAAAGATGGAAAGCAAGATATGCATGACAAATACTGGTTATCCCACTTACAAAGCCTTATCCATTTTGTTCTAGACCCAGTCCCTTAAAAGGGAACAGGAGTTTAACCTCTGGACAAAGTGGCAAATTAAGTACACAATCTTTATAACTTATGCATGAGACTCATGCCCACTCTATCAGGAGGTGATTAAATTTGTGGGAGAAAAGAATCCTTTGACTGACACTGAATACCAGGACCCACCCTCACTAAGGAAGTCCTTAACTGTGAGTTTCTGGAGGCTAGAAGGTTCTTCTGGTAAAATCTCATTATGTTGTTTGTAAGCTCTTGTTTATGTATCAGCTTTTGATGTTTACATATAATATTGGTCACATCCATGCTATCAAAATAAATAGTTCTCATATCTGAGCAGTAGATGGTTAGACAACTGCCTACTTGCTTCAGAGAATAAACACAAATAGCCTTAAAACATGAAGTAATTTCAGAATAGAGAAATGAAGAACCTGCGTTAGACAACACATCAGGGAACAATAGGTTTGTTGAGGCTCATGGAGATTACATAGATGTTAAAGTCAAGCCCACTGGTCACAGCTTACCTACCAGTCCTCTCCAAATGTAGAAGAAAATACA
This sequence comes from Polioptila caerulea, assembly GCA_013397295.1. NCBI lineage: Eukaryota > Metazoa > Chordata > Aves > Passeriformes > Certhiidae > Polioptila > Polioptila caerulea. Next base: position 1,579,175 of record VYXF01009199.1, on the reverse strand, counting down.
TTTGTTACAGCAAAATTTAACAATTATAAATCCATGCTAATTTCTTCTGGTCATCCTCTACTCCTTCATATGTGGATTTTTACCAAAACTTTCCAAGAACCTGAGATGAGGCTGACCAGCCTGCAGTTCCCCAAGTCTTCTATGCCAGACCATCCTCAAGGTAGGCAGGTTGCTTGCTTTTTCTTGTCATCAGGATTCTATCTCAATCATCATGATATCAGAAAGATCAAAAAAGAGCAGTCGTAAAATGAGAGTGAAGAAACACTGTAACAGGTTGCCCAGAGAGCAATATTTCACTGGTGGATTCTGCCTCTCTCCAGATACCCTCATGTATTTTGAGACAATTCCTGTCAAGATGCCAAACAGACCCTCTTGTCAACGCCAGCCACGAAGGGCAAAGCTAACCTATTCCTGAGCTTCTATGCATACACCTCAAAATCCTCTAGTCAGTCTTGAACTTGCCAGGGTCTCCATGGTAGTACCATGGTGTTGATATGTAAAATCAGGAAAAAGCAGAAGTCTGGGTGCCAGACTTGATGCTGTGTCAGGTGTACTTTACATCCAGTCAAGTTTAATTGGTGTTTTGTTCTTGCCATACGTCACTGAAGAGATGTTAGTATGGATTTCCACAAGCAGATGTTGCAATGTCAGCTCCAGCCAGCAGTTGTGGAGCCACACTGACAGGTGTTGGGAACAAGATATCAAGATTCATGGAGAGAGAGGTGATGTGGGAGTTCTAAGAAAAGGCAAGATGGCTTTATAACTTCATTGGAGGGAGCACATTGCTCTAGTCTGGGCCTGTGGTGGAAAAATAATGACTGATTATACTTCCTGACAAGGACATCCTTAACTTTATATTAATACTCCATCAACACTTTCAAATGCATTATATTTTTCATCATTCAGACAAGTATGCACTATAAGAAAGCAGACTACCTTCTGTCTGTCCTTAGAGAAAGATTAATATCTTTCCCTACTCCTACTGTGCCAAAAAATATGTTTCCTCGGTTGTCCTGTCCCTTCACTAATTCCATAGGTAATTTAGTGTGATGTTCATTGGTGAATACTTTTCTTAATGTAAAAGGGATTGTATTCATTTTGCACTGATTGAATCAAATAAACAATTTTCCAGGAATTAAATACTTTTATTACAATAACTGCCAGCCATCTGCCTTGATCTAGTATTTAAGGATAATCCTTTAACTTGGGTCCAATCTAATGGCCACTTTCATCATTCAACTAGATTTAAATTCGCATTTCTATTTTTTCTGAATTTTCTCTTAAGAATATCCTTTATCTTCGGTAAGAAGGAAATAGAATCATAGCAAACCTTTATTTGCAGCACTGTAACTTTATTTATTTCTTTTTATCTGAATTACACTAATGCTCAGTAAAAGCTAAGCAAATCCTGATTTCTCAGTTAATGTGTTTTACTTTAAAATGCGAATTATTAATCATTTAATGTTCAATCCCACAAGGCTGAGGATGAACATCTGCTGATAACCATCGCTGAGCTACTCAGCTGCTGATGATTGTGTTGCTATCACACTCAGAGCCTGATAAACTGCCGCAGATTATTTAGATCCTAAACTCTTTGCAGTGGGGTTTATGTCTGCTTTCTCCCATGCCACATCTATTACAGCAGAGAGCTGACTGCTAGCATTTAGCAAATGCTGAGAAATTAACCATTACAGGGCTTCGCAGCAACTGGCTATAAGTGGTGCTGATCCATAAAGATCATCCCCATCTGGCCACAGGAGAAAAACTGGTGACACCTGTCCCCTGGGAGGAGTGCAGTGCAAAGTGTCCCTTCAGGTACCTTCAGTAACTCCCCCATAAACCATTTGGATGGTTTTCTCCATCTCACTAAATTACTATTAGCTCCCAACACTTGCTGTCAAAGGAAAAATAACAAAAACAGACAAGCAGACTCCAAACCCAGCAACCAAGCTCTACTTCCTCCCGTGGGCGATCTTAACCTTTCCAGGCGCTGTAAAGTAATATCAAGATTGTATAAGTTTCCTTTTCCTCCTTCTCATGCCCTGTTGCCATCTTGCTTTACCTCAAACCCAAATCTCACTGCTCATTTTATCCATGACGCATCTGTCTGGAAGCCTGGGATGTGGGATTTGGCCTGCCTACACAAATGCAGCAGGACAAGCTGGGAACTCTCAAGACTACACTCAGTAGCTTATAGCCCCACTGTCCTGATCCCAAAGGTTATCTTGAGGGAAGCAGCTCTGTGCCAATATGGCCATGAAGCAAAGGCAGATTGAGTCTGCTTGTTCCCATCTGTGCACATATGTCCTGAGAGAGCCCTTGCCTGCGTCAGCCTCTCTTCTGGGAAAACAGGCACAAGGCTGTGTAAGATCCCAGATTTTTATTCATGGAAAGGCTTGTGACGGTGAAAACTGTATCCGTTCATGTTCTTAATGAAACAAAGGTAATTTGGAATTTCCCAGAAAAGGGAAAAATGTACTTAATAGAAGCTGATTAATCACTCAGAAGCCTGCACTCTGAGAAACTGGAATTTTTTTACTTTATTTCTATGCTTAAAGTGTAACATTTTGAACACAAGTGCACATCTGCAAAGAAAATTCATCCTGGGAAAAACAAACAATCAAAAAATCAACAAAAAAGCCCACTCAAAACTTACTTAATTCCATTTTAAGAGAATTTTCTGGGTTTTAGGTCAGATTTTTGACTGGATAGACCAGTTCCTGGAAAAATAGTTGGGTTTGATCAAAAGGTAATTTTCTGATGAAAAGAAATATTCTTTTGGAAATCCTAGAACAACTGTACTGAAATCCTTAAAATGGCTGCCTCCATCAGCTGCATTCACCAGACCATGCCAAACATACTGGTTTTGATCTCTGGTAGTGTAAATTGATTCAGTTCTACTGGCCTCTGATGTGTTTCTGATATACAGTCTGCTTCTGAGTTCACATACTGAATTTCGTCCTGTGATTAACAGAGCTGTACTACCACAGGGAATAAAATTTCATCTTCAATGCTTTCTACAGGCAATGAAAAAAACAAACACATTTCCATTAGACAATTTTGGCTGGGCTTAATCACCCTGTAAAGGCACTAGTACCCTCCTTTGAACGTATGCAGAAGATAGGCTCACCCTGCTTGGACAGGTGACAAACTGAAGTTGCATACAGTACTCTTTGTATGTGAGGCAGAAATATTTCCACACCAGCCTCTGGAGACCTTTGTTTTTCCAGCCTTTGCAGCATTAAGTGTGACAGTGACAAGAAAGAAGATGAAGAAAAATTATGAGACTGAGTAATCCTTCCCTAGGACAGAGCTATCTCTTATGAACAGGTGCAGTTTTAACAAGAGGATGGGGAATAGAGCTCTATTAGGCACAGTTATTGTGGCATTTGTGCTGTAAGTTATTATGTTACAAAGCCATGGCTGGGCAAGTCCCATTTCATCCACAGTGTGGATTTCACTGCATTCAAATTTTCTGACTAGGCAAATTCCATGGTTTTAAAATTTATTTATTAATAGTCCAAAGTATGAGATAGGTGCGTGTATATACAAATGGAAAGATAAGGGATCTTCCCCACAGAGGTTTCTGGGCCTGTTCTGAACAGACATAGTTCAATTCTTCCTGGATCCAAAGTCTATTTCAAAGCATCCCCATCAATTTAAATCCCCTAGGTGTGGAATTAATAAGGATTAGATAAATTTAATAAACTATATAATCTTCAGAAAGTGATAACATTGTTTAGCTTTCTATCGCTTTATAGTAATAATCTCTTTATCCACACTAATAGAAAATGCCAAAGTTTCTATTACCACATATCTCAGTCTGAAGCTGTTACAAAGGCAGAAAGTCCCCTGAAAAGGATGTCGAAGAAAGGACTTTGTGACTAGACAAGTGGGTTATGATTCATTGTAGGTTAAATCCACAACATTTATATACCAAAGTTTTTTAAACAGTGTTTGAATTTTCATCGACTAGCACTAATTTTCTGTAGGGGGAGAAAGGGAAAAATTCATTCACAGAATATCAGAAGACAATGACATGGGAAACTCAAGGATTAAGAATCTTCAAAGATTTCAAAATATATCATATCTTTATTAGTTTTCATTTAATCCCTGGTGTAGTTTTTGACAGCTTTCCCAAATTCTAAAGTCCTAAATTAATTTGCTTTAATCAACAGATCTAAAAAACCTAACATGTTCATTGAGAACACAACTAAAAATCTCACCTAATGAGATTTTCAAAAACTGTGACAGAAAGTTAATTCTGTTGAAGTCTGAAGAAAACTAGTTACTGATACTGAAATACATGTGGGTCTCTTTGGGTTTTTTTCAGGAACACTGCTTAATTAACTAAGATAAACAAAAACACCTATGTGTACATAAACTTTTACTTAATTGTTTTTAATACAGTGAACATTCACCAAAAATATTCTTCTGGTTATGAACTTTCCTATTTTCTTCTATTTCGTCATTATCTGAGATCTCCCACCAAGTAGTTAATTAACGTGAAAAGAGAGATGATAATTAGGATGATTATCTAGAGGTCAAGCAATTCAATGAGATATATTTAAGGCTAAGAGCAGAGTTCTAATCAGAGGAGTGTAACTTCAAATCAAACATTTGGAAGCTAATTTTCTTGACATGAATTTGCAAACATTTAGGTAAGTATGTGAATAAACTCTACATATGCAAATAACCCTGTTGAGGGCAATAAAACTACTCAGAGGTGAAATGATGCAGTCATAAGTGTAGGGAGGGTGCAGGGATTGAGCAGCAGAGATTTAAAGCACAAGGAGTTCCCTAAGATCTGCCAAGTCATTGGAGGACAGTGGAACAGCAGTACATGTGAGTCTGAAGAGGCACTGGGCACACACTCGAGTGAAATCCTGTAGTGCCAGCTATTCAGAAGCTATCTCTAGAAGGTTTCTTCTTATTCTTCTATTTACACAGAAAGCAAAACTATTTGCAGGGTGAAACTTGTCCTATGCTGCCTCCTCTTCTGCATGCAATCTACACATTTTGAAATAAAGGCAAATTTTTCCTCTGTTACTTTAAGGACCATCTGTGAAAGCCAAAGCAGATGTTCAAAATCTGAAGGTATTTTGAGGGCAGGGGCCACACACACATCAGTTTGCTGCTTTTTTTTTTTCAACACTTCTTAAACCAAACTTGTGTAACAGTGTGACCAAGGGGGGGTTCTGTAATCAGGTGAAAGTCCCTGTGCTCTCACAGGTCACTCTTCCTTTCTAAGCTGCACTTCCCCTATTCTGCAACCAGGAAGAGAAATCTAATTTAGATTGTAAGGTGAAGAAAAGCATTAAAGAAAAAAAAAGATTCCATATCATAGCTGCTTCTTTATGGACCGTGGCACTTATTAATCTGTGTTTGACTTAGGAAAATACACAGAATTTTCTGTTTTCTTCTATTATTCACTGCAGCTCATATTATTCACACAGCTCATGTTCATGGCTTTTTTCCTTCCCTGATTTGCACATCTATGGTTGAAAGCACCACCTTCTGGCCAGCGCACACTGAATTTGGGCAGCAAGCAGATGAAGTTTTTGTAGCTATCAGCTGAAAATCTTCATGCAATTTTACCTAATGCATTCTATAGAAAATTGCACATTTCTGTCGGTGCATGTTCTGTGCATGCATATCTATAGCACACATGATATAGAAATTAGTATTAATTAGATCAGTGCAAAAAGATAAAGATCTGCTTTTTTTCTTATGTCACTAAAGTAGTAAAATTTTTTCTTTAAAACCATGAAAAATCTGGAGTGAATAGTCTTAGTGAAATACCTTTAAAATGATGAATCTTTCCACTTTGCTTCTAGATGTTGGGCAAAATTATCTTTCCCACAATGAAGGAATGTGTTTGCTTATCTTTATGTAAGAATCATTGAAACTATTAAGATTATTTTCATGTATAGAGCATACACATATGAGTGGGGTTTGTAACAGATGCTATGTTTGCAGCAGCCGCATTTATAGCTGTATATCCTGCTGCATTTCCTATAGCTCTCTTAGAATCTGGAAAAAAAAAAAAAAAGAGAGGAACAATTTAAGACCTGTCACAGTATTATAAAAGGCAAAATAAGGAGTTATTTAGCAGAAACACATGGTGGAGATTAAGGAAATCATTCTACACTGCTCTGTGACTCATTCAGCTTATTCCAATTGTTCTCCCTTTATTGAGTTTTTTGTGTTTGATCTCTCTATGGACCAAATCAAACCCTCTCACTTACATTTCTGCTATAAAAAGAAGGATCATACCTCTTTATTCATTTCCTAGGGAAAAACAAGGGAAAGCAAACAATTTTATCTTAGATTGAACAAATTTAGTGTTTCAATTTCTTATTTATGGAGATATTAGGAACATACTTTTTTAATTCATTAGCTGAAGAAAGCTGATTATCTATTCACTCAAAGCACACTATCCTTATTTATCTGATTTATCTGATCTGTCTCACAAAAGTTGGTAATTTATATAGAGACATCCTATTTTACCAAGATGTTTTGTAAACATTCTATAAAGAATAGTATTCCTGACTCAAGAAACATAAACTTTACAGCCTGCATGTCAAACATTTGGATCAATACTCTGGGCATTGGACTCCACAGCAGAAACTCTCAGTGCCTTTAATTGGGTCAGACTTCTACCTGCATGTTTCAAAATGCAGAAGCTGAAATTGCATGCAGAATTAAAACAGAAACTGGATTTTTTTTTTTTCTCTTTTTGTAGGCTGTAATCATTCGGGGAGTTCTGTGCAGCATTTCCCACTTTATGTTCCATCTTGCTCATTTTCTAAAGGCAAGTATAGAAAAATAAAAATCAAACCAGCAACGAGAGAGTATTAACAAGGAAATAAACAGGAGGTACATCCTGAGCAATAATTCTTTGTAACCACCTCTGTTAAATCAAGCCAGGAGTTCCAGGGAGTTGTATAGTTATACCTCCTTGCCACTAAGCACCTTGAGGCTTGTTAATATTTTTTTGTTTGCAGCCCTGCTGCCCATTTTATGTCCACCTGGTGATATTTAAGGTAATATTACATTATTTCCACAACAGACAGAGACCAACAAATGATAATTACATATTATCTGACAGACCTAAGGGACAACCCAGGTAAGCATCTTAAATACTGAAGGGTGAGGGCCTGCTTAATTAAAGAGGCCCAAAAAAAGGCTGGTACAATGAGGCATGAATCAGGATTAATTGGAATGAACTGAATATGCTTCATGCTCCCCTTTGGACATGCCTCATTTGTTTAAATGAGGAAGGTGAGGTGTCCAGGCTGGTGGTACAAGCTCTGAGTGGCCCAGGTACAGCTCATCATCATATCTGGGTTACAATCCCAGACCAATTCCCATTGAAGAATATAGCTCAGACACACATTTCCTTCAAATTCACTCCTCCAAGCTCAACAATGTACTGTCAAGTGTGTACATTGGATGGCCCATAATTTCTTCCACTTTCCCCACAATTTAATATCCCCTTTGCCTTCTGAAGTACCGCAGGTCTCTCTATAATGATAAGTATTGAAAATGCTAAACAAGAGCTGTTCAGACACTGATAGCTATCCCAGTGATTTCTTATGAGCAATACAAAGTGCTCATCTCCTAGAAACACCAAGCTTTCCTACAAAAGGGAAATATACTATAGAAGTGGACCCTAGAGAATTATTGTCCAATGTCTTCACTGAAGTGGTGATTAATTCACAGTAATTTACCTTGAGAATATCTTTCACAGTGATGTGATAAGAGCTTGATTTTATGTTGTTTGTTGGCTGGCTTTGTTTCACTTGGTGCCTGGTTTTGGTTTATGTTATATTTTTTATCTTTTTGTTTCCAGGACAAAGAAATACGTATCTGTGGATGAGATGTTTGACTCTGGGCTTTATCCTTTCAGAAATTAATGAAAGATACATTCCTGGCACAGTACCACCAAATTCTGTGCCTGTTTCTGTTCCTTTACAGGCACCAGAAAATTTCACTTTTGTTTCCTCCAGCAAAGCAATTTGTATAAGTCAAATGATTTCTAATCTTCACAAGAGGAATTTATAAAACCCAACACAGCTCAGTTTTTGCTACAGCTGCCTCCTCCTTAGTTATTTATATGCAATACAGTACAGTAAAGCAGGAATGGGAAAGCTGTGCAGACAGAAAATGAAGATAACATAAACAATACAAATTACAGCAGTAAAAGCAAAGCTGGATATAAACCACTACAAGTGGAATCAAGAAGGGAGAAAACTGTATGAAATATCAGATTGTTGAGAGCGAGTTAAGCAGCACAGTTGGAGCTGGGAAGTGAAGTATCAACATGATCTAGAGTCTGTAGCTTTCTGCTTTCTGTTACCTCCCTTTAATGTTTAGGTTATGGTTTCTCTGGGATCAGAAAAGCATTTAGTTACTCGTTTAAGCTGCATTTAACCTACCAAGGCCCCAACTTTGTAAGAGTATTCTAAGTACTGCAGCAACAAAATAAACAATTAAATTTTTTTAAAAAGGGGGTGGGGAGGGGAAAGGAGGGAAACCCTCATAAAGGTAATTTCACACACATGTTCATTCTTCTTCCCCAGAGAATGAGAGATCATAAAATTCAATATTTTGACTGACACATATTACTGGAAATCCCTTACATGTTGTAAGAAACGCAAAGGAAAAAGACAGCAATTTTTTTTGTCTATTTAAAGAGTACACTCAAGTTCTATTTGTTAAAAACTAAATATATTTCAGCCATTTAAGGTATAAGATATGCTGCTTCTACAACCAATAGATAAATTTTCCCAAAAATGGATATTTTGGTTGTCCTGTAATGCACTTGAGTAACCTCATCAGCAGATGTGCTGAGAAACTGCCCAGTGTGGAAAGAAAATCCTTTCTATACAGCCTAAGTACCACATTAGAACTGCTGCAGTTGGAGACCCAAATCCCTGGTGAAACTGTTGACTAAGGAGCACGTGGAAACCTCCCTGCAACAGCAAACAGAGATAGACATTCAATTGTTCCATGTTTCCAAAGACATTCACACATCTTTACCGCCCAGAAGACACTCTTACAAAGTGAGGTGCTTTTTAAGAGAGGTCACCTTGAGAAATTCTGGAAATTAATACTTGAAAGAACCCAAGGCTGTTTTTACCTTGCTAGGGAAATGAGTTTCAGATCGACACTAAAAGCCAAGTCAGACCACAGACGTTTACCTGTCACATCCTCATCTCTAGACAGTTTAAATAAGCATCTTGGTGCTTGCTCAGTCTGACAGCTCTTCATGTGTTAAAGGTCAGGATACAAAGAGAGGGGCCCAGCACCTTTTGCAGTCACCAACTTTTAGTCAATGCAACAAGGACAAAAATGCTTGGAGCTCAATGTTTTGTCATTTTTTTATCATATCTAAATGAATTTAATTCCTGGTTTATTCCTCCTTCTCACCTTGATTCCAATTGATACCAACCCTTTCACATCAGTGGAGCTATTTACAGGACATATTCCTGTTTAAAGAAATATCAGAGGATGGATGAGATCCTCATGCTTGTGATCATAGCTAATTGTGATCAAGCTTAATTAACTGGTCATGCTCTCCAGATTACTTTGTGTTAATAAGCATAATGGATGCTGTTCACTCTCTCAGCAAACACACTTTTGCGTAAAGGAAAAGAGAAGTCAGAATCCCATCTATCATAAATACGAGTCTTTTGAAAAAAAAACACATCAGTATCAGGGACTGCTGTTTTACAACAACTATTTAACACAACTAGCAAATAAAACCTCTGCAAGCTGAATAAAATAATGTTGCTTATCATCAAGATGCTTATTACTGATACATTGAATAATCAGAGCAATTATTTATTTGTAATCTCTCTCTGGTTTGGGACAGAATCTGTGTCAGAAGGGGAAACACTTTTTTTTCTGCTTTAACTCTCCAGCCAGGAGTTTTTCAAGCATTAGAAATGCCTTTGTCAGGGGACTAGTAATGTCAGTTCATATTTGTGTCACAAGACTTTACGGAAATGGTTGCTTAACCAAACAGGTGTTGAGGGAGAACAGAGAGGAAGAGTTCAGAAAAGAAAAGAAATGGAAAAAAAAAAAAAAGATAAAGAGAAAAAACAGATCATGACCAAGAGAAATGGGGGAAAGTTTTGTGTATACATGAGTCATGAATTAAAATAAAACAAAACAAAATTCAAAGAAACAAACAAGCAAACAAAACCCTTCATAAAAAAATACTTTTTACTCAGGACCAAAAATCATAAAGCTTTAGCGTTCAGAGCTGTAGCAACCATTCTTCCTCACCAGTTATTTGCACCTACTCTAAGCTAATCAGACATCAGGATATCAGAGTTCAGTTATGTAAAAGTCAAGGAATATAAAACAAGAGCAGTTTATGTGTTGACCCTCCCTCAGCACAAGTGACAAAGAAATGAAGGAAACAATAGCTTGTACTTGCTTTTTCATTTATGTAGTTTAACCTAACTTTGGCTTCTTATTACTGGTAATTAAATCTGGCTCTGCTGAGTATATTGAAAGATGGAGGAGAGGCTGTGCCTGCAGTACTCAGGCAATAGCTACCTGCATTGCAGGAACAGAGGAGCCTACACCAGCTCACTGCTCCTTCCTAGAATCACGAAATGATTGGGATTGGAGAGGTCTTCCAAGAGCATCTAGTTCAATACCCCTGCTGTGGCCAAAGACATCTTCCACTAGACCTGGCTGCTCAAAACCTCATTCAACCTGGCCTTCTCATCCACAGCTTCTCTAGAAAATCTGTTCCTGTGTTTCACTACACTCATTGTCAGTCCTTATTATAAATCCTTATCCATCATAATGTATCTGTCAAACCAACCTATATCTCCAATTTAGTGGCAAGGACTCTGTGGAGGACCGCATCAAGTGCCTGAGAGGAGTCTGCGTAGATGAGATCCACAGGTGTCTGATTACTCACCTATGCAATTGTTCCATCACAGCTCAGTAGGTCAGGCAGGACTTGGTGAAGCCGCAATGGATGTCTCTAACAGCCTCCCTGTTTCCCATATGCTCCAACAAATCTTCAGGAGGATCTGTTCCATGATCTCACTGGGAACAGCAGTGAGACTGACTGCTACTTCCCAGGGTGCCCCTTTGGATCCTTTTTACTGAAGAGAAAGAAGACAAAGTGCTGAAGGGTTTGTTACAGAGGACATAAGCCCTACACAAAGGTGTCTCCACACAGCAAGGCAAGTGTAGGGCTCCTTCTGTTTCTAACAGGCTTTGCATTACCTTAACAAAACAGACTTCATGACTTGTCAGACCTTGTCTTGGTCTGCCTCAAGCGTTGTATGAGCTTTTTTAAACAGTAATGGCAATTGTCAAATGTTCAGGTGATACTGACCTTTATTTTACTTTCATTTTTTTATGTGCAAGATTGTACATTGCAACATTTTCATGTATTTTGAACTAACAGATAACAGTAAGAAGAAAAGACTGTCGAAAAAGGCTTACCCCTGGCTCTAGGACAAGACACAGCTCATAAGGAGGAAAAGAATGAGATGGGCTTGAAAGTACTGGCAGGAGATAACACCAAGGATATGAACACCCTAGAATGTGGGCAGAAACAAGGGTAGCAAAAAGAACAAACAACTCTCCATGGTGTATAAAACACATGCACAATAAACAGAAAATACAGATGCAATTTGGGCTTGCAGACAACTGGAGAAAGAGTAACGTAGATTACATTGTTCAACACACAAATGAAGCCAAAAAGATCCTAAAGAGAGGAGAAGGAAACAGTCACCAACAGTTTTGATCCCTTCTTTGTAAAGGATTAACAATGATGATGATTGCCTATGCCCTCCACCTCTGACTGAAAGTCCTAGAGATGCAGTGCAGGAGGTGGGAACAATGTCATATAATGGGGTAAATATCAGAAAGTTTGTGTGCAGATCAATTTAGCTGCACATAACTTGTATTATAAATGCTTATATCAGTGTTACTGTAATAATAATTCTCTGATTATGTTCTTGAGACTTTAATTAAACTAATAACAAACTCCTGACTATGCATACAGTGTGTAATTTCTGCCTATAACAAGGTTTGAATGTAATAAATGCGTGGGAGTTAAAGCAACCTGTTCTGTAACTTGGTTGCAACAAATTACTAACAAAAGGAGGGTGTAAAAAGTGATCTCTCAGCATGTATTTTTTCCAGTATTATCACCTCCTGCAAATTAACCATCCTAGAAATCTAGAGAAAGGAGAATATCCCACATTCCACCTGTTCAGAGGTGGAAAGCAGTCCATCCACAGGTTTTCATGCCCTAGTACCAATCTCTCCTCCTTGTAGGCCAAAAAGAGATCGGTCATCCCAATTTTCCTTTTGAATGTCCCCAGAACAGAGGACTGCTTCTCTGTTGGTAGGTTACATTCATTTGTTTTATTGATACTAATCTAGTATTTTAAAATACACTTTTTTTTCTCATCTGAAAAAATAGGAGAGAATTATTTGCAATATAGAACAGCAGTATATGTGTAACTCAGAAGAAACAATATGTTCAGCTCAAGATTGTGCTTGAACATGGACTTGACTTGTGCAGTAAACAAAAATCAGTAAACAAGTGAAACAAAATCTTCTCAAAACTCCCCAAACTAGTCCTATGTGGCTGAGTTTGCACACAGAATCTCTTTTCAGTTGTGCCCTCAATAATTTGGACTTCCTATTCCAAGATGGAGAGCGTAACAGGATCATATTTTCCTTGTTTTTATGTGCGCCTGTAAATTTACTAGATTCAGAGAAGTTTTAACATGAATGTAATGTAGTATCATTAGGGATACGACTTTTAATGAGAAGAACATATTTCTCTATCAATACTTGGTAAAAAAGTATTTCACATATGTATTCAAATCACTAAATAATGAAAAGAATTATTATTTCCTCATTCAGGGCTTAACACTGAGAAGCTGACTAATCTTTCAAGTTGCGGAATGCCTTTCACTCTGAATGACATCAGTGTAAATTTAATAAGTAGAATTCCAATAATATGTAGACAAGAACAAGTGATTTCAACTGTATTAAAATCTTCATTTACTGCTTTGGCAACATATACAGTAGTCAATAAATAACTTCAAATTTTGGTGTAAATAAGTAAAAATATCCATAGTGGCACATTAGCCACAAATAAAAAGCAGTAACCAGTATTTTATAAAGAAACAAGTATTATTTTGTCAAATCAAGCAAGATCTCATTAATAAAATAAGGATTGTGCTTAAAAAGACTCTTCATCATTAAACTGTAAGCCAGTGAGAGAGATTACATTGAGGAAAGCACTGATAAGAATAACTTTAGAAGATGAGTCTTTGCTGCCACTCAAATCCTGCATCAATTATACATTACATGTGAAAGACCTTGCTGGCTGCAACCTCTTGTATTAGCCAAATCTTACAGTCAGGCAAGGGGAGAATCCTTTCATTAAAGAACAATCTGGATCACACTGAGCCGTTTGTTATCTCAGAGTGAAGGTTGTGCCTGGGCACTGGTAAGATAAAAGTGATACAAGAGCAGGTCAACCCCATTGTATGGAATTGCTTTATGCAATCTGACCAAGTCTGTCTTATGTATCAATATGTTCTGTTTCTCTGTTAGACAAGATGCTGCAGCACAGCTGTGCCTCCATAGACACAGTATAACACAAGTAACAAAAAAATCCCAGCCACTTTCTGAAAAATACAGTACCACTTCAGGGAGAAGGTAGGACATCATAGCCAAAAAACATCAATTTGTGTTTTTTTTCTTTTATGAAAAATAATCTCATCCATTTTAAGTTTATTTTTAAAATTCTTTTCTTCCTATAATTAAAATAAAAATATGAATTTATTTCCTTTTTAACCAAAGAAAATCCAGAGCTCCTACAAGAATATAAATGGATTTTATCCAAATTTATGCAGTAAACATTGCAGTTGTAATCTGGGTTTTTAGGTGTCATTATATGGAAAAAATAAATCACAATCTGTCTGGAAAAAAAAAATATTTAAAAATTTAGAGCATTAAAGCAGATAAATTGCATACAACATCTCTGCTGTAAATGAGATATTTTGCTTGCAGAAAGAAAAAGAAAGGAATCATTCCAAAAAAGAGAACTTACATCAATGGCTATACTCATAACACATCAATTAATCTATCAATCAATCTGTATTTTATGGATAGATCTGTCTTTCAGCTCAGTCAGACTCTTTTATTATCTGCCTTCATCAGAAATACCAGTTCATTTTTGCATTCTCACTACACTGTTCCTACTTGTATTTAAAAAACACCACACCAGCCTGGGTCACTTTTAATAAATTAATTGAAGCAGAGAATTGAACTGCATTTTCCCACATTCTAACAGGATGTCACATCTGGAGGATCACTGAATCAGTAACTTGTCCTCTTTCCCCCAGAGTCAAGGAATATGCCAATTCTTTTACAAACCAATATAGCTCCCAAATTGACCCACAAGCTTTTTGCTCAGAATATGGCAGTCAAATCTACAGCCTGAATTTGGTCTCAAGGGAATACAGTCAAAGCCTTCCTCTTCCTGAAACAACTTGTAGGGTTTGGGTAAGGGGGAGCTCAAGAAGTTCAGTTTGAATTCTGTCACAACATGTGTGTGTCTGTGGTACGTATGGGCTTGTCCGCGGGCTCCAGTCCTGTGAGTTCCTTATATAACAAATGAAGATCCAGACCACAGATTGGTTGCTTGCAGTCAGAGGTCTAATTTTACTTCAGAGATATGAAGACATCCCACCTGGCCTCCAGACACAAATAGAGACTTTGAGGCCTTTCTTGGGTCCTTTTTCATGTGCCAAAACAGAGGAGCACCATTCATACAGAAACCTTCTTAACCTAAAGCTTCCTCACCTGTGTCCATTCAGCATCTGATCCAAATCCTGTCCATACGTTTTTATTAACAACTCAGGGGATTGAGACAAACCCTTCTTCTCTAAGCCTAATATATCTGGGATAAAATGGAACACTTTTGTTGACACCCAGTTGATGCCCTGAAATCAATTCCATGACACAAAGAGTAGACACAAGCAATACTGTCCCTTAAAAGTGGGGGAACAGAACTGTAGCCTTTGAGATCTTGGGGAATATAATGGTAGTTTTGATGAATAATAAACCACGTCTGCAGAAAAGAAAAGGGGAATTAAAAAAATCCTCCTTTTTAATTTTTTTCAGCAAAGAATTAAAACCAAGACATTGTGTGTCTGTAATAAAACCCAGAAATTTCTTCCATTAACATTGCAAGCTTCTCAAATGATCTTTGGTCTGCTAATGAATTAAATATATTTTAAAACAAGGATTGCAAACCTAAATTGATATTGCAACAAAGTGTTTATATGAGACCCTTACAATAAGCATGATAATAAAATCAGTAAACATCAGCTGCTAAGGGGTTTAATTTGCAATTCTGTGATCTGCTTTAGGTGGAAGAGAAGAAAATATCAGAAGACAGAATGGGACACTTGACAATCACAGCATTCTGTCCTTGAGTTTTAATGTATTTAATTTTATATTGGTTTTATGGCACATCTGCTATCTAATAACTTCAACTCTTTTTTAAAAAACGTAACCCTTTTCTTTCCCTTTATTCATATGAAAGGAGATGAACTAAGTGTTGTATGTGTTATTCAGTCAAGGAAATGGGTGAATTCAGACTTCTTGGAGTCCTTGTTCTACCTCTGTTAATGTTGGCTCTTTAAAGTGTTTAAAAATCAACCTCTGTTGAATTCAGCTTATGAAGCAAAATTCTTTTGACTAGAAAGCCATCATGTCACAGAATGATGACATGTGCTAATTATGTGCAGTGCATGTTACCCTGGTCATGCAAGTTTACATCACTCATAAAATATTGTAAAGCCTAGGGCAACCCAAGGGTGTGCTTATAGCATCTTCTTCTAAACATGACAGGACACATTTACAGGCCAGTCTGCCACTGATTACACCAATTAATTTTTTACAGTTTTACCAGCCAGGCTTGATTCTAAATATCGCTACAAAGAAGAAAGAAAATATTTATCTCAAATATTTCTCCAGTGTTTTCCGTGCTAGAAAAAGGCATGAAATCATCTGATCACAGCATTTAATTTACATCTGATACTACTCTGACTCCATCCTATTAGTTACTTGGTATCTTCATGGAGGCAGAGGGACTAATCTTTTTGGGAAGGATGACAGAAGAATGTTAATGTGGTTATACCTTATTTTAAAGATATGCTCAATTCTGAGGAGTTACAATGCCATTAAATGTTAGACCTCAGTTCTTTCAACAGCTAAAGTCAACAGCTTCTAAACAATTTTGTAGCACTTCCTAAGTCCAGCTTTGGTTATCTGCCAACGCAATGTGAGGCGGTTTGATAGACTCCCTAGATTTCCTTATGTGAAACCATACCAAACTCAGTTTTTCATGTAGTTGTTGAAGTGTCTCAGTTCACTTACCTCCTGCCTTTCCTCTTAAACACAATCAGGAAAAGAAGGTGAGAAAACACAAGTTGTACAACTGCTGTAAGGGATAGGAGCAATCATATGTAGAAGAGGACTTAGGGTTTTTTTCTCAATGTCATGCTCTTCCCTCAATATTCAGATGGATGTGATGCTTCTTTGCTTTCAGCAGAGTATCTGCTCTGCTGCTTCTCACCTTATTCCTTTTTGCAAGAGAGGAATTTGTACTCCTTTCTGTCTTAGCTGTGTCTTGCTAGCATGATCTATACCTGTAAAGGCTCTCTTTGTATTTTCTTTGACTCTATTACATTCAGACAGATAGCTGCTATTCTTTCTCACTAGAATAGAAAACCTCAGGCAGAATTTGATTCCTCTAGTACAACCCTTAAAAACTATTCAGCTGACTTTCCTCTTGTTGTTCCTCACCATCACATTTTCGCTCTTCTTTCTTCATAAACTTATCTTTCTCTCTGTCAGTGTTTTTGTTTTATTCTCTGCTGTCACTGTTTAAAAACCAATAGAATTGAAATCACTTCCTTTTTTCCTCAACTGTTTTTCTGTCCTTTTTATTTACCTCAGTGGTGGAAGACTGTAATGCTGACTAATAGGTACTTATAATAGATTGTTCATGGTGTTTACATTGTAGAGTAGATTTTGCTAAATTAGACAGATTGTCTCTAAAATAATTGAGCAATTTTGTAAAAATAAGGATCTTCCTAATTCAACCACACTTACAGATGTTTCTGGTTTTGAATATGTGTCCAAAGATAAAATGTAGTATAAAAAAGTCTGACATCACTAAATACTGTATTTTTTAAAAAACTACTCTAGAGTCTGATTATCAAATTGAGGGACAGATAATTTTAAAAGTACAAAGAAGAATGGCACCTGCTTTATTTGCACAGGGATGTCTGCTATACAGAAACAAAGAATCATTAAGGCTAGAAAAGATCTCCAAGATCACCAAGTTCAACCTTCAGCCGAATACCACCAGGTCAACTAAACCACACTGCAAAGCACCACATCCACTCGTTTTTGGACACTTCTAGGAATGGTGGCTCTACCACATCCCTGGGTCTTTTCCAATGCTTAACCACCCTTTCAGTGAAGAAATTTTGTTAATATCCAACCTGAACCTCTCTTTGTCAATTTGAGGCCATTTCCCTTTTCCTGTCACACTGGGTTGTTTTTGCATGGAATAGAGCATGAAAATGAGAGCCCTAATCCACATCTCTCATTTTTTATGCTAATTCCAGGCAGTATAAGCCATGGGAAAGTGGATAAAAGGCACTGTAACATATATGCAAACATATCAACAAAGTTAAAAAGGACAAATGAGAGTGATGGAACAGAACATTAGGTACATAATGTATGCCAGAAAAGTTCTGCTAAGATCTGTGGTCATTTAAAGGGAAAGGCAAGGCCTTACCCATCTCATCAAATTTATATAATACGTATCTCTAAAACAGCTTGAAAAAATTAGGAGGTCTTTCAGTTCAGCTGAAGTCCTGCTGTCAGAAGCCAAGAGTAGAAGAGTGAAGGGGATGGAACAAAAGCAGAAGCTCTGAAGCTCACGAAGGCTTGTTCCAGCCTACATGGCGTTACTGAGGCCGCCCACCACTGAGAGGCAAACCCAGTCAAGCTGGTGAATGTGGAAGAAATAGACATGCATGAGCACCAGATGAGATTAAACAATCTCTTCTTTCTTGCTGTTTAAGACAATGTCCCAGTCCTTTGGAAACCTGTCTACAGATAAGCTTTCCTAAAGGATACATCAGATAGTCTAAAAAGGTTCCTCTGAATCATCACTGGGGAAATCTATTCTTTTTCCTTTGGATAAAGCTGAAACTTAGAAATACTAGCTAGCTAAGTTAGGTATCCAAATTTTGATATTGTTGTTACTCCTATTATTGTCAGTGCTCTCAATTTGTCACCTGTGAAACAGGAATAGCCACTCTACATGGAAGTCAAAGGAATGATGCAATGACAAATGTGTCCAAATGGTTGCAGGGTTATACTTAGACAACAGAAGAAGCATTTTTATATTTGTAGATAAATTGCCCTGTAATGCCATTACTGTTCTCTCAGGTTTATTATCTTTATTCATAGATAATAACATGATGTGCCCTCAGCACATATGAAGAAACACTTGTGCAAATGCCTCACTATCAAATAACAAAAAATATCTTTTCTCTCTAAGAATTTGCCACCTGTGACATGACAGCGAGAAATAAAACATGACAGTAATAAGTACTAGATCAGAAAAACAAAGCATCTTGCTATCTTCGATTGTCTAATGGAACTTCATCTAAAATGTACATGTGTCCTTGCCCCTCAACAAAACACCTAGCGTAAAGACCCCAGTAAATTGCTTTCTTCTGTGTTACCTTCATGTCCTAGTAACATATTTTCTCAGGCCTGTGAGAAGCAACACCTGATTTTATAAGGATTCTAAAGCAGAATAAGCAGGCAAATTAACTTCCCAGAGAAAAACACGCGCACAAAATGCAGCTCCTGGTAAAGCAAGTCAAATAAGCTGTAATGGTAAATGGCAAATACAGCTGGGAAGGTTAGATGCAAAGACAAACCTTACACTCAATGCTTCACAAAACCTTATTACCTTTTGGAGTCTTCAGAGTTACATTCAAGACCGTGCACAGTTCCATTGCAGATTTCTGACCTCTTCCAAGAGAACGATCCAAAATCTGAAGCAGTCCATGGAATATTCCCTACTGATTTTAAATCCTTTTGAATCAGATGCTCATGGTTCATTTCATTTAATCAAACATTATCCACCAAAAACCTAGACATGTATTTTAAGATAGTCAGCATCATACTTTTGATTTTAAAAGAAGAGAGAATGACACCTCTGAATAAGATAGTCAGCATCATACTTTAGATTTTAAAAGAAGAGAGAATGACACCTCTGAAAGTAATGCATCTATCACAAATATGTAATTTTTTTGGACAGGGAAGGAGCTGATCTTAATTCCTCTATGAAGTTTAAAGGGATCCTAGAAGGCCAGTTAGACGGACTGAAATATATAGAAAAAATGTCATCCTCCTTTAATATGAAAGACAGCATAAAATTACAATTCTGCAGTGAAGATATACATTTTAAATTTAAACTTACCTTGAACTACGTTCAACTGCCTTCTTGAAAATCCTGCCCTATGGCTTGAAAGCAGAAGTTGAGACTGCAAACTTGAAATCACAGTCAAAAAAAGATGGGTAGATATATTGGCAGACAGCTTTAAGACTCTAGGATATATGCATGGTTTTGAAGGAAACACATCACATGTCCAAACCTGCAAGAGTGTAATATCATTATTCACTACTGGCTGTGTTAGTTGTCAGTGCCTCAGTTATGGGATTTGCATAAAGTTGTAAGCCAGCATTTTTGTTCTTCACTAGAGAAAACTGTTGAAATTTGAGAACCCAGCCTTTGTTTTTTATATTTATTTGTTGTTTACCAGTGCCTCATTTTGCTATATGCTCAAGGGCATTTCTTGTCTGAGTTCCCATCTGACACTTTTAAAAAAAAGTGACCATCACAGCACATGAGAAAAGCACATAATAGGCCAGACCCATGTAAAAGTTCAGAGCAGGAATGACTGGTCAACAAGAGCCTGTAGTTTCCTTTAGCCCCTTGATCTACTCCTTGATAGAGGACAAAAAATATTATATCCAAAACCTGGCTTATGGAGTTGAAGAACTACTCTTAGTTTTTGCATGAGATGGATACACAGGGATTTTAGTGCCAGTGTGTGACAGGAGCCTGCAACCTGCTGATGACCAGAGCAATGTGCTGGTTTGAGCACGTGTGTGTGGCCATGTGCCATCACCAACCTGGAGCGAGAGGAGTGCTTTCAGCATGCTGACCATGTACAGGAATCCAAGCATTAGATGAAATAGAAAGGACTTCCACAAATAAGGAACAATTTGTTCAAAGCAGGTTGAGTCTCTTTTATTCATTTGAATCATTCCACAGACCAGTGCAAGTGAAGGACTGGACAACTGTTCAGGAAAAGGTGGCTGAGGCAGGTGGAAGAAAGACTAAATCCTCTCTCTCTGTCAGCATTGTACAGCTCTCCATGCAGATTATAAAACCATATTGCTGGCTGTGGCAGACCTTTCCTATTTATCCTACTTTTTGGAGTTCTTGAAAGCACTGATGTAAATTTTTGGCAAATTTGCAAACAAAAGTGGTGATATACACAGTTAATTCTTGCAATATTTTGATTGTTTTGTGCTATTCACATTCAAATTTTGTGAGAATAGATTATAAGCTTTTCTTAAGACCTTTGCAATCACCCAAACATATCTTGCCAGTGTAAGAGGTAAATAAGTGGGAGTACCAGTTCACTTCTACACTTGTATTTCATCAAATCACTTGAAAAGTTTTCAAAATAATGTAAATTTTCTGATCTGAGCATCCCTCATACACACTCTTCCATGTTATAAATAACTATCAGATGCAGAACAGGGAAACTACAGCTGCTGCAGATAGCACAAACACAGACCTCAGCATCCGTGATGGTATCAGCCTGAGTCACAGGGATAAATCTGAATATTTTAATATTGCTCATGAAGTCACAATGCTTCGTTGCCTTCTTGAGAGGTAGCAAGTAAGTAAGATGGATGTACTGTAACAGAAGAGACGAAAAACTCAGCAGTCAAGGTTTGCCCCATTCATTTGTAAGGTTTATAGCCTTGGATAACATAGATTGTAGAAAGTGTAAATGGTCCACTATCAGAATTTACTGACCTGGAAGGAAAAGGGTGGGAAATAAACATCTACAATGGTAATAAAACTGGGCAGCCTTGTCTGCCAGTTGCCTGAAATATTTTACTGTGATTCAGCACATCCTCTCAAAACAATTTATTTTCCAGTGTTGTACAATTAAAAGAATTGACAGACAAAAGTTATATTCTTTGTAGAAAAGTCCATGAGTAGAGACAACCTTTCTGAAGCACCCTGTAGTGGGCAAGTTAAATCTATCTGTTCATAGAGAGTAACAGAACAGGATGCAGAAAGGTCATTTTTTTTTTTCCTTTATAGAAGTGAGAGAGCCTTCATGTTCCTTTGGGCATATAGAGCCAATACAGCAGCTCTCTATGTTCAGAGGAAGTCAACAGAAACTCTGTCTAGCTTAGAGAAGTCATAGGTTCTTTTCAGATATTAGTCCTGAAAACAGGTGTTACAGTCCTTGAACAAGTTATTAACCTTGGGATCACCCACAACAGACCACTTGCAAAACAGAAAAATACAATAAACCCTCTAAAAATGTCACCCGAAATGTATTTCAAAAATATCATTAAAAGAGAGCAAAGGCCTCAATAAACCCCATATGTCAAGAATAGCATGAGATGGAAAGGTAATTATTTAGGCAGCCCTGGGTAATTGATCATACATGATGCATTAGAAGGAAGTTAATAAAAATGTAATCAACAGTGCTTGTCAATTTGCCTAAATCTGTCCATAGGTGTAATCCCCAACAAATTAGCAGACATCTTGGGTTTTTGGTATTTAGATTGTCCACATCTCCTTTCAAAATCCTCTCTCCACAATCAAATGTTTTTTCCCCAAGAGCAGAGGAAAAGTTCCTTAACACTTTAATATTTTGTCTGTTAGGATCAGTGAAAAATCTTGAATTATAATCTTGTTCCTATACACATTAATATTTTGTCTGTTAGGATCAGTGAAAAATCTTGAATTATAATCTTTTTCCTAAATATTTCCAGCCTGTCTTTCTGACTAGGGCACTTTCTGGCTATGGCACTTTGTGTCTGCACAACCCTTCCTTTCCCTATTCACGTTGTAACTTCTGAACTTATTGGTGAATATTCTTAATATCAGGCCTTCCCCTTCATCAAAAATGGTGGGAAGCTTGAGCACAAAGTAGGGTGAGAAGAATACTCCTTTGACATGTGAAGTTATTTCAGTAACAATATGCTAAGAACTAAGCTGTTGAAGATGGACAAAATTACACAATGTATTTTATCTGCTTCTACATATGACCTCCAAAATTATAAATATATCTAATTTCATCCAGGCTCTGACTTGCTCATTTTCCACAGATGTTTAAAACCAGATTAAAAAATAATAATAATAATTTCCCTTCCAGAAAGAGTGCCTTTCATCTCCATGGAAAAGTGGAGGTGGTGGAGTAAAAATATTAGGCTTTTGGAAATAAAAAATATCATCAAATTCCATGAATGTGCTTTTTAATCAGTTTTAGTGGCAATTACTTATACCATAGAATTTATATTCTCTTAACATCTAGAGAATGAGACGGACATCTGAATTACCTTTTCCTAAGGGCAATATATACAAACAACTGAAATTCAATGTAGGCCAAA
>VYXF01009199.1:1523030-1556274 GCA_013397295.1 Polioptila caerulea | reverse complement strand
ACCCAGAGAGGTCAAACAAAAGGTCTCAAATAGATATGGGGCTTGAACTTTTTTTTTTTTCTACAGGAAGCTTGCTATCTCACTTGCAAGACTAGTTTGCTGAAAAATGCAAAACAAAACTCAAGCCAATTTTAAATCTAACTTTTCTAACCCAAACATTATGATATTTTAATTTCATTCTGTGTGAGCACATTTTGTGTTCATTAAACTGAAGGGCAGCCAGTTAAAAAGCTCTCCTAATTACTCACCTTTTAAAAAATATTTTTAAAATTTACTAATTCATTCTTTTCAAATAATGAAAAGACTTCTAATTATTTTTCAATTAAAACGTCACATTATTCAGAATGTTTATGTTATTTGCATAAACCTCTTTTACTTCCCTTCAACTTAAACAAACTTTCCACATATTGCTATTCATGCTGTGCTATGAATTATTTCTATGCCTACTCTTCTGGAGAGGGAAAATTTGATTTAATTGCCTTAAATATTTCTTTGCATGAGTAAGTACATCTTTGGTAGAGTAATGGAGTTTACAGGGCACAAAGCATGCAGTTAAAGTGATGAAAACCAGTAGATTTAAGGCATTTGTTAACGCTGATGAGATACCTCACTGATCATGTCTGATGCTAAAGAAAGCTTTTAGTTTGGTGAACCATATTTAATTTTGAAATATGACAGCCCTTCAGCAGCTGACCGATACTGTCCTACCAAAGTCTTCTTTATGCTTCAGAGTAGCATAAAGATTTATCTCTGAAGTGGGGTAACAAAAAAACTTACTCAACTTGCCAGCAAGCTACCAAAAGAACCAAGTTCTCCATTTTAGAGAATACACAACATACAAACACATTCAGTGTTACCAGATGCTTGTTTCTCTAATGTAATTTGTACGTAGATAAAACTTCATAAATTATCTCTACCACAAAGCAACACTGATGACATGTTCTCTAACTCTGCCTGATGCAGTAACTGCTGAGGAGATAAACTGCATTACTGATGTGCAGATTACAGATGACTCAGGTGTGCAGAAGAGATGTTTCTGTTGGGTATTGTTAAAGTAGTCCAAATGAATGTTCAATTCCATTTCAGAACTCTTTCCATAGCTCTTTGGATTTCTTGCCACACCTAGTTTAAAAGCATATTATTGAAAACAAAGGAGGAAAATTCATCCCTCCAGAATTGCTACACTGAAGCACCAAAATCCTTCATGTCCCTCCCCAGGACTACTGTACCAGTTGATCAACCTTTATATGGTGCATGCTCTGACCATGATTAGACAGCTTTAGCAGCAAACCCAAAATGATGGGTTCCTTAAAGTCTGTCCTCACTTGTTTTATGCAGGGATGACACCCCACTCACCCCTAGGGAATGACATTACAGCTCTTCAGAGTCAAAAACTCCCGCTACTAAAATGAGAACAAAAGTTTTGCAGCTGCTGGAAATTTCTGTTCATAAATTCAGTACAGCACTGTTGAAATCTCCTGGCAAATTCTTTCCAATCCACTGAAGGATTTAACTTTTGAGGTGTGTAAGGATGGAGAAGCATATCTTCATGTAGGTCTTCAAGAGTGGAAGAGATGTGAATCTTAGAGAGTTCCCATCTCTTCACATCTACACATTGTCACCTTTTACTAATTCCTTATATTCCTTATTCCTATTCCTTTCTTGTCACCTTTGATACATATTTTCATGCAAGGAAATTAAGTGTAAAATGCTGTCATTTTTAGATAGCATTTCTGACAACTGTTTTGCACAGATGTAAGTTATTGCCTACTTGCAATGCTAAAAAGTTATAGTTTAGGGCAGGGAGCAACCCTTCATGGCTGCTTCTAGTTATCTAAAGCAGTTGAAATTTTTTATTTTTTAAGGACAGTAAAAATCCTGAAAAGCAAAAAGGTGTCCCTTTTTTAAAGAAAAATTATAGATGATTGTACAAAATAAGTTAGTGAAGATGAGGGCAAGTTTGCTAAGGAAGGATAGTAGTGAGTCTGAAATATCAAGGAAATCAGCCTTCATTTGTACAACTCAGGCCCCATATGGAATATTAATCTTGCTCACTTACAAATCTCATACTGTAATATTTCTTCAATTTGTTTATTAACTCTGAGCACCCTCTCCTACACCCCCCAGCAAAATCAGGAGTTCCTGAAATGAAATTCTGATTTTTCAAATTCTTTATGCCTCTTTGAATGATATGAACCAGGGGATGTGGTGATTATTATACAGTTTTATGTCACAATGCACTGAAAATTTCAACAGAATGAAAGTGAGGAAGAGTTAGGGGGAAAAAAAAAACAACCAAACAACAAAACACCAGCACTCCAGATAGCAAAGGTAAAACAATAATTATAGAGAGGTTGATATCTAACATCTGAAATAAAAGACTAAAGATTTAAAAAAAGTAAAAATCAGTCTAATAGGCACATAGGGGTAGAGTATGATAACATGAAAGTTAAAAACTGCAGTGCGTTTGTAAGCATAACAAATTCAAAGTGTTGATGGGAAAAACGTGACTAGCAAGTCAGAGGCTGCAAAAGAGACAAGCTGTAAAAAGAGCCAGAGAAAGGGAATCAGATGTGTGAAATGAGGTCACTAGACAAGTGAGAAAAGAGGTGAGATCTCGACTGTACTCTTGCAGCCACTAGCTTGCTCGGGTGGGAGCAAGCTCCCACCAGCCTTTGTGGGATGCTGGGCAGCACAGCAGACTGGGGCTGGCAGGTGGGTAGGCACTGTACACCCCAGCAAGCTGGCAGCAGCAGGTTAAATGCTTTCTGCAGAGTGAGGAAAGAGCCCCCCACACAGCAGAGTGTTTAAGCTAACAGGTGGGGTGAGAAGATCTGACAGACGAAGCTTATTACAGTCTCCCAGCAGAGCATGAAGTGGTTAGATGCTCCTAATGACCCTATACAAGGTGACTGACTCACTCCTATCTGTTGAACAGCTTGATAGGAGGATATTTTACCCTGAGGAAGACTGACTTGTCTTCTTCATTTTTTTTTTCTTCCTTTAGCATTTAATAATGAAAGCTTCCTCTCATGCAGCAGATTGGCTGCTGCCACGACGTCCCAATGGCCATGAAGCCAACAGTGTCCAGCAAGCTCTAGATAATCTTTGCCCTGCAGGGCCACAGAGAATGGCTCTGTGTAAAACATTTGGAAGGGCATGAGCTGTCCAGGGGAAACACAAGGGGTTATTAACAGTGCATTGATTTCTGGTGTAGCTGCCTGACTACATCTCTTTGAAGCTGCAGGACATTAACTCTGTGCCATGATTTTTCTTCTTCTTGGTGTTATTCCTAATAGGACTGCTAGATAATATTTTCATACATTTTTTCTTGCCTTATCTGATCTCTGAACACTGTTGAAACTGATAATGCATTTCAAACTCCTCTTGCAGAAAAATAGGCTAATATTTAAGGAATACATAAGCCACAGGGGTTAGGAATAGGGCTGTTTCAGAGGGAGAAAAAGAATGAAATTTTATACAGGTCACAGTTTGTGTAGAAGGAACAAAGAAGTGACTTCTCACTGTTGCAAATATAATTGTGTGTGTTTATGACTGTGTCTGCAATGGAGTTAGCAGTACTGAGTAAAAGCAAATTTCAGCTTGAGCATTTGAGGAGATTTGGGACATGATGAGTACAGATTGTTGTCTGACATTCCTAATAACGGTTTAAATTTGGCCATTCCCACAGTGATTGTGTTGTGGTTTATTTTTCCCATATGTAAAATAGGCTACAGCCCAACTCATATGCCTACAGATATTTACTGTAAACAAACAAGCTATTTCTATTCTCTATGGACAAGACATATTTATTATAATATACAGTACAGCCCAGGGATAAATTCTCTGGCAGAGCTCTGGGAGAAGTACATCTGTGCAGAACAAATACTCCTGATTGACCACAGTATTGCCTCCTAATCCTTGTCACAGATTTATCTGCTCTCATACAGCCAGGGGGCATTCACTAGAAACAGTTGCCTATAGCAAATCTTATATAAGGACTGTGAAGAGACAAATGAAGTTCTGGGGAAAAAGCGAGGTAGTGAGAAGAGGTCCATGTATTTATGTTTTCCCAAAGGGTCAAAGCATTTGAAGTAAAGAGAATGTGGGGATCCTGTAGAGGACTGAGCTCCCCTTTCCTTACAAACAAGCACTGGGATTTCCAAGGGTGTGATGCCACAGGAAGGTCTCCTACTGAGACTGCACAACCCTGCAGCTCTCAGGAGTCAGCAGCTGTAGAGGACCAGGTTTCCCAAAGGCATTTTCTAAATGCTGTTTCTGCTGAAGCAGAATGAGTAACCTCAATGCAGCAGATTCTGCTCAGACTTCTGAGCATTTTGTAAAGCAATGTAAAAAAGCAGACATGTCCATTTGGTGTATATATTAATGGGGATTTAGCTAACCTGACTCCTCATGGATCACCAGGTCCAGCCACATCAAATGGAGAGAATGAAGAAGTTCATTCACCTGCTTCAAATATCTGGCTTTAAATAAGATGGCTTCTGTCTGTCAAGTGCCTGATTTTCTCAACTGGTTAAAAAGGGATTGTAAACCACACCAGATGTAACTACTTTGTAGATACCTAAAGTTGGCAAGAAGAATCCTTTTCTATCTGAACCAAATCACAAAGTACATTTTGTTAATGAAAACTGCCTTCCAACTTCTACTTTAAACTTGTAACTCAGAAAGAGTTGTTAAAGATCAAACACTGGTGATAAACCAAGCATCATTAATAAATGGAGTAGATACAAACAGCAGAATGGATGTAAGCAAAGAATAAACGGTATGGATAGGAAGGAGGGTGCAGTTTAGCAGATGCCTATGGTGGACCAAATGATGGAAGGAGCCTGAGCTGAAGGAGGTCTCTTATGATCCTGGACAGAGTTATCAAAGACAGAATGTCTCTTATAAACATGACAGCAATGAAGACAGAGATTTTGTCTGAAATTTTGCACTCAGGCTATCTGCAAGATGAAAATCAGTAACTCACTGGCCATCAAGCAAGGGAAATACTGAGCATATGCTTTGTCTAGTCTATGAGTTTGTGGGTGAAAGGTGTGGTTATTTAACAGTCTGTTTTGGAAAGCCATTTTGCTCTGCTTTCACTACCAGAACACTTTGAACATTTGCATTGTCTGGAAAAAGGCACATCTTTATTATGAAGAGAAATTAAGAAGTTGGAAATTTCAGCCTAATTTGTAAAGTGGTCAAGCAGAAAGTATAAAAATGTGTCTGTCTCTAAACACCTAACTCTGCTCAGCCAGCAAGTATTGAAGAACCACAAATTGGATCCAGTATATCAGCCTGAGAGAGCCTAGCTCTGTTAAGCTCGTGGGTTAGCAATAATTACATTCACTGCCAGGCAGTTCAGCTTGGTTCAGTTGGACATCTGTGTGCTCAGATCTACAAGTAGTCAAATCAGAGACCCTCATCTAGACTGACTCCAGTGACACTCCAGACATGGGAAATGATACTTCCATTCTATTGCATGCTACCAAACACACTTCATGTTTCACCCTGATCATCTTACAGGTGAAAGAAAAAGCTGCTTCCCATATCTGGAGGTATCCTATTCAAGAGTTTGTAAAGTGACCCAAACACAACAAGTGTAACATTTTTTCACAGTATTTCCTGCATATCTTATGGAATGTCATTATATGGCTTAGTAAATTCAAAGGTCAGGTTTGGTGATCTTTCATTGATAGTTTTCTCTAATGTGAGACTTTTTAATAAAGCACCTGTTGGACATACTCAACCTGCCACATCACTTCATTTTGTCAGCTTCAATGCTCAACACTGTGTTGCAACATGATATCTGATTAGAGAGTTTTATTTCTTGGCTGACAGTTTCACTACAAATAGAAAAGAAGAAAAAAAATATACCACTCTCATATCTCTTTCTTTCACATATCCCCACCCATTATCTGGAACAAAACAAAAGAGTTTGTTGGACTTCAAAAGATGAACTAGATACTTCAGTTTCAGACCTCATGCAGGACTGGTTCATGGGATGTCTGGAATTCTTCACAAATAATAATCTGTAGTTCATTAACCATCATAGCTATTTCCTGATCTGTTTCCTTCCAATACTAAACATAGTAGCTCATAATTTGCTGGGCAAGGAAAACATCTACCTATTCCAATTCATAAAAAAAATTCTGCTCTTTATTTAAGGCAGTTATAAGCCCTCCAGGCTAGGATTTTGCCTAGATTTAAAAATCCATCTGAAATTAAAATAACTGACAAGGATGGGTCACAATTCTCCTGGTTTTCAGGACATCCAACAGAGTAAGAAAAGCTCATCAATTTTTTGTATGTACTGGTAAGACATTTGTTGACAGCATAGTGGCTTTTATCTATCAATATAGTCCCCCTGGTGATATATGTCAGTGCATCCTGAGACTTTATGGATTAATCCTTGTAAGGATTTTGCCATGAATTACAACAGCTTTGCCCTCAGTGTACAGACAGCAGACATGAAGTATTTGTCCAGGACTATAATGAAACTATATCTAGTTTTCTTGAAACCTATCCTAAAGTTTTAAACACAATGCACCGTTTTTCTCCGTCTTATGTAGTTGGGACAACATCTAAAGACATTCAGGATACATAGAGGTCATTTTTTCACCTCCAAACTGAGCCTTTAGAACAGAAGAAAAGTAGTTTATGCCAGATGGATTTTTTGGACTCTTGAAAAACACTGGGCCAGGGCATCTAATCACACAGAACTGGAAGAAAATATTTTCTGGTGGTATGGGACATGTGGTGGACTCCCAATTCTTTCTCCACTTCAATTTATTCTTCCGTCAGATTAGAAATCAAACTTTGGCAAACAGAAGTCCATGGCCAACGTAAGTAACATGCAAATGGCCCACAATTGCCTTATACCTGGCACAACCCTGAGAGCCTTCACCCAGTCTACGAGAAAGGAGCACAGAATACTCTTTATGCCCACAAATGCACATGCATGAACTAAGAGCCATAAGCGGGCTGGTATGAACACACCCCCATACGTGTGCACACAAGCATGTGCTCTATGTCTGCCCAATTCCCACTTTCTATAAATTACCTGAAGCATCCTGTCACATTTATGTTCCATTCACTTGAGTGGTGAACAAATTAGATGGTAAAAGGGCAGAAAGACTATGCTGGAAACAGGAGAGAAAGACTGATTATACCTACATTATGCTCAGTGGCGAAATTAAAGAATAAGCAATGGAAGGGATGACAAAAATTATACAACAATTTCGGTTTTGACATGAGCTATCCAAAAACTCTAGAGTCTTGAATCCTATGCATCTCCTTGGATCCTTGAGGCTATGTTTGCCGTACCTTTCCTGCGACTTTTACCCACATAAAAAATCCCAAATGAATATATCCTGCAGTGCAGATCAATTAGCAGCCTTCTACAGCACTTTTTATTTCCTGGCAGCTAGACATGAATGTGGCCTTTCCTCCAAACCTTTGTCACCTTCGGTGCAAAATCATTTCCCACCAAGATAATGTAGATACACAAAATCAAAAGACTGGGAAAGTCTGATCTATGTCTATAATCCACTTCTATCCTTTGGGAATAACTGGATTCTTGTTTTCTATGATTTGTAGGCTCTCCTTCAATTCTGTAAATCACAAACATGGTATATGACTTCCTGATATGCCTGTCATGTTTTGCTTCATATTCAGAACAGACCCAGGATTGATGTTTCACTGAGATGGTTTCTAGACTGTATCTCATTGCTGAAATATATTTTTATATTTTTTAACCAGGTTCACAGGAGTAAATCCCAAAAAACTTGCATTTTTTCTCCCCTACAACATCAGTTTTTCACAGACTCCCTTAATGAGAGTATTTACGGCTAGATCCTGATCAAAGGTTATGCCTTTTTCAATGTGACCATTTAGATTGTGTCAGTTTGAGCTTATTACTGCATTTTGTAAAATAAAAATGTTGAGGAGCCTGTGGTGCTGTCCTATGAGAAAAAGAAGTACATCTATTAAATGGCATCAGTAAATCATACATTTTGAGGATAAGTATTTTGGCTTATTGCTAAAAGTTTAACAACACTCACTAAAAAATAGCAATATATACAACTTGATCTCAAAGAGTTATTTACAGCTGTACAGGTAATTCCTCCCCCATTAAAGGACTAAAGTGCAAAGGATGGTTGTGAACGCTGCCCCCTCTCCCACTGTGTGTAGATACTCAGAACTGTGACTGTAGTATGTGTATTGGGCAAAATGACCAATGTCTATCCAATGTTTGTTTTCTCTTATCTTTCCTGTTAGATGCAATATCAGAAGTATAACACTATTGGGAATAATCTATGCTGAACATTGCATTAAATAGTACAGTAAATGAAGTATGGACAATTTCATGTTAATTAAATATGCTTTGCACTTTAACCAGACAATTGAAATGTTTAATGTAATTACTATTTTTTCATACCCATCTGAGTTTATGTTGAGACCTGACTGCAGCTGTGCAGTGAAAATGACTGTAAACTACCAAGAGATCCAGGATTCAGACAGCATCAGAGTCAGTCTAGAGAGTGGAATGGCATACACTGAATTTACTTATTAGATTATATAGACTAGTATATGTTATATTCTTTTAGGAGAGAAATCATCAGAAGGAAGCAAATGAGGTAATAAAATCCACTAAATTCAATGGACAGTAACAAGGAAGAACTTCCAGATTACACTAAAGAAATCTCTGAAACTCTGCAGGAGACAGACACTCCTAGAAGCAAGTAAAATTGAGGCAAAGGATATAATTGTGGATGGCGCAAATGAATTTCTAGTAAGGCTGTTGTATGAATTCTCTAATAAGCAACTGCATTCTTTAAAATTATCTATGACCATCAGAAAAACACTTCCAAATCTTGCACTATAAATAAGCAAATATATTAAGTATGTAATCTATAGTTTGATTAAATCCCTCTTTCCAGTTTTTCTCATGGAGTTGTCAAGGGTATCTTATGTGAACGTCAACAATTCCCAAAAGAAAAAAAAATGTATCCCTAACTTGTGAGTATAGATGAAAAAATCCTCCATTTGTTCTCTGTAGTATGCATCAATTAGAATTGCTGCTGACAGTTTTGTGCAGCTTCTCTCAAAATTTTCTTCCTGTGACTTACAAAGTGACTAGAAATGTAATATCTCCATAAGAGTTAGAGGTCCTGCTGTGCAATATACCCAGTAAATCAGAAGATCCAGCTTTTAAAACATTCTCCCTAAATCCAAGTAATTCCCTGTTAGCTGAAGAGAGGACATCCAAAATGGATTTTAGGAGAAAATGGATGAACTTGATGGTTACATAACATCACAGAACATTAATATCTCTGCAGAATTCAACAGCATGGCACACATCTATATTAGGGAAGCTTTTTGCATATTTTCTACTCAGTGATACAGTACTTTACAGAAAAGTCCAAATTGCATCATAAATGATTCTAATAACAGATTTACATTTTGGACTCTGACAGATCTTCTGTGACAAGGCTGCAAACTGCAATTCGGTAAGAAGCAAGTGGACTTCATTAACTGGTTGTTGGCATGGAGTTTAAAGATCTAATTCTAATCTCAACTATCGGGAAACAATGAATATATATCATGTGTAACCTATAAAAATAATTTTTATTACCTTTTGTTAAGAAACATCACAGTCAAAACAGATGATCAGGAGTATTTATCGGGGACGATGTATCTCTGAACTTGACTAATAATTCTTAGAGGTGTTCGGCCATATAAAAGTTTGAAGAAGGGATATCCTTGATATCCAAGAAAATGTGCTGTTTTAGTTCCCTTGAAGATGTAAGTCACTCCAGACATTACTAATGAAAAATACAACCCACTTTACCAGAAGATATATGTGCCTACCTATATCAGGAATCACATAAATGCATTAGAAGTACAGCATTCCTCCCCTGACCTTTACAAAGATAGCAGAGCTCTATGCATTTTCAGGAAGTACCCTCCCATTACAGAGTAAATTTGGAGCTATTCCACTACTCCAAATTTATATCCATAAACCTCACAACAATATTTTGATCCTTCAATTTAAGCATGAACTGGATGTTAGAAGCAGTAAGTCGTGCTGTATCAGGAGAACAAGTCATCCTGTCAAAGAATACAATTAAAAAGGGGAAATTTCAAGGATTAATAAGGGCTGGGTGGTCAGAAAAATGAAATGTTTTGTGGAAAATAAATCTTTAACATTATTAGCACTCCAATAGTGTGCAGTCAGAACATGGATATATATTTTATATTAATTCCTTTCTCAATTTAATAATTTTTCATCTAAAAGATAGTAAATCAGATAAGGAGAAACTGATAGAAGTTACTGGTAGGTAAGTCTAATTGAACACTAAGAAAAGGAGTATAATGGAACAAATAATTTTCCTTTGTAATAAAGAAAAAAGAAATAGAATTGAATGTGTTCCCTTTTTTCAGTACAAAAAAATAATCAGATCAACTGCAATATTGAAAACAACCGTATTAGAACATATCTGATTTCATTGCAGTAACAGATGTTTGGCTAATTCAAGATATCAACAAGGATGTGAAAGCAGTAGGACATAAAGTCACCCCATGATGTGTCAAAGCCAAGGAAATTCTAAAAGATGCAATTCACTGAGTCACCAAGTTAATTGTGTGAACTGCTGCTACTTTTAAACTTTGTGTTTAAAACAATCGTTTATGTCTGTATCCTACCCTACACCCACTGCAACAGAAACAGTGACACACACTGTCACTCTTGATGTGGGAAAGGTCTCTTTTTTTATGCCTATTATTCTTGCAATAAACATGTACTGTGTAGTAGCTTTGCTTTTCAAATAAAGAAACAGAAGCACAGAAAAACAAAATGTCGACTTGCAGATAAGATGTCAGGGGTAAAGGAAAGATTTTTTATTCCTTTCCTGATTTCTTCTTTAATTAGCTGAGTTATTCTGCTAATGGCATGATAGCATTATAAATGATAAATATTTGTGTAAAAAATTCATTTGTAAAATCAGCGGTGGCAAGATAAATATGAGGGGAGGTAAAGCAACGTGAATTTTCTCTTAATCTTCTGCAGTCAAAAGTGTAAAGGTCCCTGTCTTGATAGTGATTTCAGTTCAACATGGCATGATAAATTGCAGCATGTAGCACAAAACCATGCACACCCATTTTTCTGGTCCACTACAGAGAGAGTCTCTTCAAAATACGGGTTTGAAATGTTCAACCACACTTTTCAAGCAAATTTTGGAGGTGGGATATTGCAGGACACACATGGTGTACAAGATTTTGGACATATTTTTTCAGGATACAAAGGTAAAGGTCTGAGGAAACACCATGAAAATTCAAGCAAGGCCATAGTGCTGTGCAAAATCTGATGTTTATAACTTCTGCATGATAATGCATGCATGCAAAACTAAACTGCCACTGCTTTTAAGAAAATCTACAAATACGAGGCTAACATGCATATTGCAGGCTGAGGACAGAGTTCCTCTTCAATCTCTCTCAGAGTTCCTTTCCAACTTCTTTCCAATCAGTTGCTCACTTTTATGCTGGTTCCTATGTTCAGAAAACACTTCATTAAATGGATAATATGGACAAAGAAGCAATGAGATTTAGATATGCAGAGAGCAATCAAATCTTTCACAACCATAGCCTATAGTATTGACTGGAAAGTGATTATAGAAAAAACAGAGGAAAGTGGAAAAACTGCACAGGCTAGGTAACATCACAGTCCATCTCCTTTGAAGAGTCACGGCAAAAAATTGACTAGAGCCTCTAGCAAGTTCCCTGCTAGGTATCACACCCAGTTCCTATGGATGACTGCTCCCATTACAGGAATAAAATTGCAGGGAAGAAATAGATCTTGTAAACTCCTACTTCAAATAATCCTCTAGAGCGTCTCAGCCTCTGTCCCAAATCCACTTTCAAGTATGTGTTAAGAGCAGTAACAGCTAAAAGAGGTGTTTTTTTTTTAATGTATCCAGGGAATCAGAAGGAAAGAGAACTTATGATGTTTCAGCAAAACAGGTCAAAACATATAATGGGTATAAAACATGTGAAAGGCATAAAACAACAATCTTTCTCTCAATCTAGATGAAGCTGTCTGATGAATGGGCCAAGGACACACACAAGAATAAAAGATATTTGCAGTCAAGGGGAAACAACAAAGTTCCTATGTTTCTTCATATTTGCTTCAAGTATGATTACACTTCACTCGAACATCATTTAAATATTTCAATTCTGTACCTTTGATGAGTGGCATGATCAAATTCCATTAACCCCAGATTCTTGATCCTTACAAATTAATACTTCCTCCCTTGTCAGTCATGGTACAAACCTCAAGGATGACAAGACTGATGACATGTAAATGCATGTGATATATAGCCCTTATCACTCCCTGGCATCCTGTACATCCAATTTCAAATCCTGGCCTACACTCCTCTTCCTCTAACTCCGATAAGAAAAATATCTTATTTCTATTTTACCATTATTTCTTAAAGCTATTACCAACCTCTCGACCTTTACTTGATGAATACAGCTATCAAAAAACTGGGTGTGAACCCAGAAATTAAGTTTTCCCCCATTTTTTATATTAGTGATGTTATCTCTTTTCAATTGTAATCCACTGTTGTTAAGGACATTATAAGCTGTTTAAACAAATCAGCATTTGAAGACAAATTTTGAACAGCAGGAATAAGTAATGTTTTTTTTGCCACCTATCTAGTTTTATGCATTAGCTTATGTGTACACCATAGAAAAATTAGATTACCCTTTCAGATGAGAAAATCTACCTTTATATCTGATATAAAGGTGTGCAAGAACTATTTTGCTGAAAGGATACTGCTTTGTAAACTAATCATAATTATAATAATACTAATACCACCACATAATACTTTCAAATTTTGGAAGTAAAACAAACACATGAAGCATAGAAGTTGAGTTTTGGTTGAGACAGTTTCCGTTCAGAGAGTTAGTCTTTTCTTATACTTTACAATAACAGAAGGAAAAGAGAGATAGTTACAGAATCAGAAAAATAAAGGTGAATTGGTCCATAAGACTCACTCAGAGCCATGAAATAAATGGAAATATGAGATAGAAATTAAATAAATGGGATAAAAATAACACACATACAGAGCTAGTTTAAAGGTTTATTTACTGCCATACCATGTCTTCAAGTGAAAACCAAACTAAAGGCAAGGGTAAAGTGTACAAGAAACAAGTTTTGTACTAATTTGTCCTGGCACACCTCCTAGTTTGCAAAAATATGAAATTAATGTCTTCAAACACTTGTATATATATGCAAAATCACATCTAGAGATGGGTGAATGCCTGTCCTGTTCAGCAGGGGAAGATATGTACAGAAAGTAAGATGTGTTTTAGGGACAAAATGCATGTTTTAGGGCTTGAAAAGAAAGCTCAAAAAGCAGAAATGAAATTTTAAAAATCAAGCCATTCAATATCTAAGTAAAAAGATAAAATAAATTATGAAATCAATGCAGAATTGACAATCATGAATACCATGTTATAAAACATTATGTGGACATGTGGAGCAGAGCTCAGTAACTATTAAGTATTAGCATTAAAGTTCATATTACTTTTGATAAAAAACTGAACAAAGCTGATTCCTTCTCTGTCAATAAGTTTGAAATTACTCTCTAGTTTGACTATACTAAGTGGTAGAGCCACTTGGAGGTGGTGAACAGAAAATCCATGAGTTTTGCATGCTTTATCTGGTTAAATGTGAAGTTTGCTCCAAGCTGAAGTGGAGTTATAAACAAAAGAAATGCCTTGGATGTTGACATAGGTTTGGTTTACAAGGTTGATACTGTCTGGAGCCACTCTAGCTCTATCTATGTGACTACGCTTGTTCTGGAATCATAATCTGAGTGAATTGAACATTGGTGGTTTAAGAAGGGCTTTTGGAAACATGAGTTCCATCTGATATTCTAAATAAAAACACTCATGTACGTGCTTACAAATGTTGATGTGTCATATAGGTCCATTTCTAAATCCCATTTATCCTAAATGTTTACTGTAAAGTGAATTCATCGTATTAAGTATATTCTGGAGGTACCTAACTCTTTCTACATTTTAGATAATTAAGACAGATCAAAGTACTATCTAAAAATAAATATGGAATTTTTATGTGGCTGAAGGTAGATGAGATAAATTCCCCCTTTGTAAGTGATTTTACAAAAGGCAAGAGTAATTCAACTTTACTCAAAGATATAAAGTTTAATTCAAGAACTGTCTGGGGAAAAAACCCAACATTATTATTTATTTAAATATATTTCATTAGGAAGAAAACCTTCAGAAAAATAAATAATTCAGGCTTATATTTAGTACATTTATCATTTTTCTGTAAAGAAAGAAATAGCTTAATCTGAAAAAAGACAACATGCATCATGATAATTACAACAGAAAGCTATTATAATATCACTGTGTGTTTGATAAAAGCCCAGAAGCTTTTCTAGATGAATGGGATTATTTCACTCTTCATTATACTACTACTTCTGCTAAGTAATGGATATTCTCATGGCATAATCTGGTATACAGTACAGTGTTGGTGCAATTTTGTCCCAGCACTCCCTTTCTGTCCCATTTTCCTTCCTGTAGCAAAGGGCTCCATCCTAATCCCCTAAATCCAATGGATCTGTTTTGTTCCAGTACAATGGAAAAGGGAAAATGGGAGCAATAGCAAACACAGGATATGGTGCAGAGATGAGTGTGACATCATAATAATGCCAGTTCTCGAGTCACTTTGGTGGAGTGTCTCATCATTATACCATACTCTATAAGGATTTATGGGGAGAAGTATGTAAAAGAAAATAGCAAATAGCAAAGAATTCAGTCCTACCGACAGGAAAATACATAAAGCAGTGGAGAAAATTATTTTCAGTAAAACAATGACCTCCGTAATACTGCAATTTGAAAAACATTAAAAATCTGACAATAGACAAAATTTGACAAGTATTAGATTTGATAGACTTTATCTATCACTCCAGGGCTGGTATGGTAGTTCATGACAGCTGGAACAGCACCTCTTCAAAAGAGGGACATTCCACTGGCTACATATTGAGATTTGAAGTCCACATAATCTTGGAACCAGGAACCATTCTGTGACCATCTGCTCAGGTCAAGGTCATTCACTGTCTCTGATCCTCAAGGCAGAAGGGGGGGCACTTCTCTTAGACTGCAGCTTCAGCTGGGATCTGCACAAACAGCAAGGAGAGGCGGTGACAATAATTCAGAAGGGACAATGATGCAGGAGACTGGAAACATGCAACGGCAAGTAAAAGAAGGAGGCAGAGATTTTACCTGATGCCAGAGGCACCTTTGCAGAACCACATCAATGCTCTGCAGACTGAAGTGGAAAGACTCCACATCAAAGGAGATGCTGGACTGGAGTAAGGCAGCCCCATCAGATCCCCACGTAACCACCAACATAACCAAGAAAAGGTGATGGGTGACAGTAGTGGGCAACTCTTCCTCTCAGGGGTGTGGAGGAATGTACTTTTTGGCCAGTTGGACATACTCCAATAGTTGTGGTCAAGGGCTCAGTGTCCAAGTGGAGACCAGTGATGGGTGGAGCTCCTCAGGGATCAGTGTGGGGACTGGTACTGCTTAACACCTTTGTTGGTGACATGAACGATGTAATTGAGTGCACCCTCAGCAAGTTGCTGGTGGCACCAAGCTGTGTGGTTTGGCTGACACTGGAGGGAAAGGATTTCATCCAGAAGGGTTTTGACAGGCTGGAGAGGTGGGTCTGTGTGAACCTCATCAGCTTCAACAAGGCCAAGTGCAAGGTCCTTCACCTGGTTTGGGGCAATCCCAAACAAAAAAAGAGAGAATGAATTGACAGCAGACCTGAGGAGAAGGACTTAGGCATGTTGGTTGACAAGAAGCTCAACATAAACCAGCAATGTACGTTTGCAGCTCAGAAAACCAACTGCTTCCAGAGCTGTATGAAAAGGACTGTGGCCAGCAGGTCAAAGGAGATGATTCTCCACTGCTGCTCTGCTCTCCTGAGACTCCACTTGAAGCACTATGGGCAGCTCTGGGGCCCACAGTGAAGGAATTACCTGGGCCTATTGGTCCATCCAGAGGAGAGCAACAAAAATGTTCAGAGGGCTGGAGCACTTCTCCTGTGAGGACAGGCTGAGAGAGCTTGAGTTGTTCAGCCTGAAGAAGAAAATGCTCCAAAGAGACCTTATAACACCTTCCAGTACTCAAAGAGGACCTACAAGAAAGCTGGAGAGGGACTTTTGTAGTGATAGGACAAGGGGTAATGCCTTTAAGCTGAAAAAGAATAAATGTACATTAGATATTGGGAAGAAATTCTTTACTGTCAGGGTGGTGAGACTCTGGAACAGGTTGCCTAGAGAAGTTGTGGATACCCCATCCGTGGATGCTCTCAAGGCCAGGTGGGATGGATCTTTATGCAACCTGATTTGCTAACTGGCATCCCTGCCCAATGCAGGGACCATGAAAATAGATGATATCTAAGGTCTCTTCTGACTCAAACTATTCTATGATTCTGTGATTCTATGATACTATGATTCTATGATACTATGATTCTATGTTTTATAGAATATGATCAAGAGTTATAAACAGATTACATGACTAGAAGTAGAACCAGATATTTGGAGGAAAATATTATTACAAGGAAAATTATCCTCTCTGTATTCAGGTCTAAGCACTTAGTAAAGAATTGTCTGGTCTGATTCAAAGCCTTGAGATCTCAGAGGTGATGGATCCTAAGGATTAGAGAGGCTTTCTTAGCCTGAAACACTGCAGCAAAGTAACTAAGTAAATGTAATTTTGACCTAGTTATAAGAATGTGAACATCTAATAGAGATGTTCACAGTAGTTAAAGCTATGCTTTTACCCAGTGAGCTGAAACTAACCCTTTCGAGTCGATGCAAACACAGTTTTAAAGTGGTTTGATTGTCCAAGGATATGCACTGTGTAACCCAATTGCCTTAGTTACACTAGGACAACTTGTATAATAAAGCCAGTGAGTGGAAGTGCATCCAGACAAACCTCACTTTACCTTGGGGGTGGAAGCATCATCGTGTTTCAGTGAGCAGCCACCCGTCTGTAATTGTCGACTTTTAGAAAGAAGGATGAAAAAGAGATTGAACTCCAGTGAGTCAGGTAATAACTTCAGATTTATTTAATTAGCAGGAATCAAGAAGTTTTTGGAATGTGTTTTTTGTGAAAGGAAACATCCCTCCAGCTGTCTTCTCTACAGCCCACAGCTGTTCTCTGCTTGATTTTACACTGCCCACAGGTCTCTCCCACAATCTGATCTGGCCTGTGGGTCTTCTAGACCTGAGGCTGGCATAGGGGAATCCCTTTACTCTTCTTCAGTCTCTTGGAGTGTTCCACAAACAAAAAAATTGCAATTTTTTTAGGATACAAGGCCCTAAGAGTCTGAAGCAGACTTGGCAGAATATATTGTTCATACTCAAATTCACTTTAACTAGTTTAAACTTCATAACTTAGAAGTGTGTATTTTAACAGATAAAATTGATAAATTAGTGCATATTTAATCAGATTGGCTTCATTATCCAGCCTCACCCTCAGAAGACAGCAGTGGCTTTCTAGAAGCATCTAAGTTGTATTGCCTTGATACCTGTGGAAAAGGTGTAAGCCCATTCCAGATGCATTCCAAGATATTCTTCGCTATTCTTTTCTGCATTCGCCAAAGTCAATGAGAAGGAGGGGAGATATTTTTCCACCTCTACAAAACATTTGTGCTTTTAAGAACAGAGATGACTAAGTTCACAGTGGCACCAGGGCTGCATGGCAGGCCACAAACATGAAGAAGGGCAGAGATGTTGGGATTTTCCTTATCTCACTCAGCCTCTAACCTATTCCCTGTACATGGTTGTTTCATGGCTGACCAACCCATGCTGGTCAAAATATCTGTGGCAGAGCCCTAGGCTGAACTAAGAAGCATCGTAGCACTGCCAGCATCACTGACAACCACTTCCATGCCTACAAAACATCTTCAAGTGTCCCTCTCTCCAAACCAACAGTGTCCCTGCCTCTTCAGGATGCCAGAGTATGTTCTAACCAAGGTCAGTTTTTCACCCACTGTACCACTCTCTGCTATCCACCACTGTTGGAATATCAGAGGAGGCATCCACCACTAAGCCTCTTTTGTTGTTCAGCAAGAACACTGCTGAAACTATAATGAGATTGGGGGTGGGAGGGGCTGGTGAGGGGGGTAGCTTCAAGGACAACTGCAATGGTCAACATCAAGTGGGGAGAAAAATTACTGTCATCAGCATGCAAAGCTTGCCAGTGAAGTTTTCAAACCAGGGAAATATAATCAAGTTTTTAAGGCAGAACCACAAAGCAAGCTCAGCACTTTTGCTGTTATTGGAGCTACTGATAACAATTACTCTCCTGGTGGCAGGGACAGGGACAGGGGTCTTCTCTCCCTCTTGATTTTGACCTTTGTAAATCTTTTGGCATTGACGCAGCAATTACTGCTTAAACCCATTACAGGCATGGATATGGAGCTATCATCCATCATTGCTTTTTGAAGGCCCAGCATCCTGTTGTGCTATACACTGCATGAGCACCAAACAAAAGGCTTGCCCAAAACAAATGCTCTTTTCTTGTTTGATAATCAAGGGGCAATCAAATTCCTGGGAGTCAGGAAGATAGATGTTAAATCTAAAGATACATCATTTCTGATTCTACAATGACCTTCCAACATCTGCTCTGTTGTCTATTCACAGTTCATACCACTGCTGTAACTGCATGGGGTGAGTACAGGTTTTATTT
Organism: Polioptila caerulea; assembly: GCA_013397295.1. NCBI lineage: Eukaryota > Metazoa > Chordata > Aves > Passeriformes > Certhiidae > Polioptila > Polioptila caerulea. The sequence goes on along the minus strand of VYXF01009199.1, from coordinate 1,537,473 downwards.
TAATAGTCGCTTAGTAGGCAAACAGTGGCTAATGAAACAGACAAACAGCAGTTTCCTTATACCTATTCCATGCCGTAAAAAAAGGCCAGAAACAATTTCATTTAAGTACAGATCATACACTTTTATAAAAAATTCCATGCTCTAGTCTGACCTGTATCAAACTGCTGCTATACGGGGTGCAGCAACTGCAGTCACAAAGATGCAAAACAGGTTCTGGAGTTATGACATGAGCCACAGGCAAAAAACACACAGAGTTAAACCTGTGAAAGCTGGGTGGGAACAGCTGAACAGGCTTCTTGAAAGCATAGGAAGAAAGGTGGGATGACAGGAAAAATCAGATAACTTTTCATCTGGTCATCAGGGCCATTTAGAGGTAGGACCTTGTTTATTATTATATATAGAAGGAAATACCTTTTTTCTAATTTTTAAATGTGTAAAACATGTGTTCATGTATATATCTATAAAATAAAACTTCCATAAATATACACTTATAGACTTATACACACACATGCAACGTTTATATACATGTACTCCTGGAAGCAAGTATATTTAAAATTTATTATTTGTCACCTTCAAATTTCTATTTTTGAGAGGTTCTGGCTAATTTTCTAGTATTGAGAAAAATAGAAATTGTATAGATGTTCATGAAGGTGATAAGCTTCTTCTAGAAGGTACCTGTGATGGATATTGTTCCATTGTTCCAGTTAATTATACAGAAATTAGGCATACAAGTTCAGAAGGAATAAACATTACTATTTACAACATCTTGGTTTCAAACTCTGTTATGGGCTGAAATCCTTAAGCAAAAGGTCTTTTCTCTATGAAAGCAAGATAGCTATAAAAAAGAGACTTAGAAACACATGAAAGATTATTTCCCTACTAATGAACGTATGAAAACTCCATGTCCAAAAGAAAGGTGGCTTGAACTAACAATACCTGTTAGGTTTCTGGAATTTTGCAGAACCATTAAAGTTTGAGGTGTCTGTGGTCCTCAAAATCACAAGAACACAGAGAGGCAGAAACCCTAAGGTTCGTATTGTGTCCTGAATTGGCTGGAAATGAGGGCATTCAGTAGTGTCTGTGATAATAAACTCAACATTGGCATTTAACTGCTGCAGCAGGGGATAAGGGTGGCAGCATGAGAAAGCTCACATGCAGAACTCTGCTGGAAGTCTCAGTCCCTGGAGTTTTAAGCTTGCAGGAGGAACACAGATTTATAAAAGATTTTTGGAGAGGGAAGAATGAGCCATTTATTAGCTGAATTTTTGGGAGGCATCCAGGAAGACTGAATAAATATATGGCATAGTAAAAATAGCTTTTTCATGGGATACTTGAAGCCAGAGAGTCATGAGAGGTAATCTGGGACAGGAAACATAGTGACTGACTATCTGCTTATTAATAAGGAGTTCTGGCACTTTCTGACAGCAGTTTTGCAGATATTCAGCACTTCAAAGGAGCTACCAAGTTAAAAATCTCCAGCCCCCTTATGTCTGTCAAACATGCACATGATTCAGCTGTCAGAGGGGGATGCAGGTGCCCAGAGCTGAACAAAGGAAAAGACAATGATACGAATCCACAGCAAAACTGCAATGAGTGACCCATTTCATGCCTTCCATCACAAGCTCTGTCCAGAACGATCCCCCACCAGGCCAGGGCCAAATCTCCAAACCTCAGAGGGTCAATGCCCAGCTGTTCTACACATAGCTTTGGTACTAAATGTCTGATACCAAAGCATTATGGAAAGTTTCCATCTGGCTCTCTCAGTTTTCACATTCTTAATTTTTCCTACATGAGAATGCTTCTGACATTCTCAGGGAAGTCAGTTTTCTCTTGACAGCTTAATATTTAAATAGGTACTGTAAACTTCCAAACAGAAGGAAGCTGGCAAAATTGTCCACTTTACTAAGAGAATCACAGTTTCAATTTGCAGTTTTTGTAACTACAGACCTGAGCTGGATTCTAATACAAGAACTTATTAAAACATCCAAAGGCAAAAGAACTACTCTGGGGGAGAGGTCTTCCAAACTACCTGTAGGCAGTGACAGCTCAATAATATTTGATTCATCCCCTAAAGCATATTTGTCAAGAAGAAATATCTCTGATGATATTTCCAAGAGAACTGGACATGAGGGATGACCTTCATAAATAAAGGCAGTCAGACCCACAGCAGGTGTGATGTATCCATATATTATGGCTCTGTCTGTCTCTTTCTATCTCTTAAAAGAGAAGAAGAATGAGAAGAACTTGCTGCTCGATGTGGTGATGACTTTGAAACCTCAACCTTTTTTGCTGATTCTGAATTTGCATCAGGAATACCAAAAAGTTTAAATTAAACTCTTTTTTTTCCTGTTTCTCAGTCCTTTATATAAACCAGATACAAGATACAGCAACTGAAAAAGGTCTGAAAAAATTAGACCAGTACACTAAAGGCAATCAATCCTTTCTGAAAGCAATGGTGTAATATGACAGAAACATCTAGCATTGTAAAAACGACTTGGGGTTGTATTTCATCCCTCCAGTACTTAGAGTTAGAAACTGTTCAACTCTCAGCACAATTTAGATCAGCCCCTGAAACTTTTAAAGTTCTCTGACATGCAGTAACAGTCACAGCCACACCAGCAGGACCACTGACATTCTGTGATGCTTTTGTCTGTAGTGCTCTTCCAGCACATCTCCTCCCCTGAGGCATCTGGGAAGGATCAAGGCAGTTGGTCACCTTAGCTCCTCACTTGCCTCAGACTTCATGGAAAAAGGGAAATACTCAGTTCTCCATCTAGGGAATACAAGAGTAAGAAGGGCAGAACAAGATGTAGTTGAGGCATATCTTATATACGACCAGCTCCAGAACAGAGGGAAATTACTTGGTGGTGTTAATATGCAGCCAAATATAGTTTATCTCATCAAAAGATGCAGTATAAAGTCAAGACCTTCATGCCTGAAAACTCAAGTTATCCAGATTCTCCAGAAAGCTATTATATAATCTCCATCTCCTACTTTTCAGACCAAACACTTAAGCTGTAGGCATTAAATTAATTTGTCCACAGTCTATCACTGGTAATACTTCATCACGTTTCATTTTCAGGATAGCAGTTTTTTCTCTTTTTTCTTTACACACTAAGCAAAAGAAATTTTATCAATAATAATACACAATACCAGAAACATTTCTTGCTTCTCTTAGTCAGGAGTATGTTGCTAGACCTATTCATTCTATAAATAAATCCATTGTTTGTGTATTGCCGTGGCTTAAGCATGGTCCAGATACAGCAAGCAACAAAATACTGTTTGATGTCAAACCTCCTCATTGTTTTTCCCTCAAACTTCCTTCACCTCTCAGTTGTCACTAATCATTTTTAAACACTAATGTGCACTGTGATTATACTGTTGTTACAAAGGATGGCATTTTCCCTACTAAATTTAAAAGTCTTTACTGAGGTCTTAGGAATCTTCCCATCTGTCTCTATTGTCAATAGTAAAGAACAAACAGGTTTACAGGATGATTCTTCAACCCTTTTAAGTGGAAGAAATGCTGTTGCCTAGATATAAAACAATCCAGAAGACCCTGCACACAGAGAGATGATCAGTCATTCTGAACTACTATGGAAAGAATAAAAAGGATCTCAGGTCCTGCAAGTGTATGTTCTGAGTGTGGTTCTCCTTATCCATTGATTCATCTGCAACCACAATGGTGGAGAACAGAGTTTATTAAACCCAGAGGGGATGATGGCTTTTGAGTGTCAGGGCATGAATTGTAGGTCCCTTGAAGGATACCTTCATCATTTGAAAATATGAATTAGAAAAATATGAAAAAAAAAACAAAAACAACACAGCCAAATATAAAATGTTGCAGGTAGCTAGAAATTATCGATTAGACTTAGTGAAAAGGATTGCAAGGTGATAGAGATGGTACACTAGATGACACCTGGAGATCTTTTTCTCTATGCACTGTTGTCTGGAGGAGCCTATCTCTACTTAATGGCTAAAAACTACAATTATGCAAAGTGTGTAGTACCCTAATATCTGCACTTTATGTACATAACATTATGAGAAAGAGGGGAAATAAGAAAATTCACTGTGTATTCACCTTCTATCAATAAACTCTTCTCATCATATGCATGATCACTTATATTAGAAGCAGACGATCCACAGTTTAATACACTAGACATTCAAGGGCATATAATGTCTTACCTTAATGTAGAATATAAAACAGAAGATAGGACAAATATTTCAGCAGTGCCCCTATTCTTTCTTTAGCTGAATTAATTTCAGAATTTTCACTTGAAACATAGGATTTATCTTGATATCTGATAGCTACAAAGTGCCCCAGACAAAACACCACAAATACAGAAGATGTGGGATAATGGTTACAATCCATGCCAGGAAGAGGAAGGATTGCATTACACCTGGGAAAGCGAGTGTCTAAGTAAACCTGCAAGGGACTTGAGCTCTCCCAGGAATAAACAGTTCTGCACTGTGTGTGACCATACTAAATTTCAATATAAAATTAAGGTGAAGGAACAAGGAAAAAGAGTGCAATATTTACTGAAAATGTTTCTTTGGCAAGTCATAACCAGTACATAAAATCACAAGATGATTTTCGAAAGTGATAAATTGTTCTCAAAGACAGATTAACAGAATGAAGAAAGAACAAATAAAAACTGTGTCATATGTTGTCCTCAGCCTTTCTCTCTGCAGTGCTAAGCAGTATTTAGCACTTAGCTGTACTTAGCCAGAGTTCTGTTTCCTGGACTTCACTCCTCCATGTGCCAAACAATCAGAGGGTGTTTCTCCTCACTGACAGAGTCCCTTCTGAAAAACTCTTCTCTCAAATTAATCTAAAAGTGAAGATATGGAAAAATGCCTCATTATGCAGCAACAGTCAAGTTTCTTGTCCTAGGAGATTTTTCTCTAAATTACCAATCATTTTAGTAGCTGGAAATCACTAGTTTTTGTCTTCTAACTGACTTGCTAGCATACACTTTTTCCTAAATCAGAATAAAGACTAATGGCAATTTAAATGCCAGAAACAGTCTGAGAGGCTAAATTAAGTTCATGCTTTCATCCAAGTGCAAGAAAAATTTTGTGATTTCAGATGAAACAGGTTGCATGCATATAAGTCCCTGGAAATATCATAGATTCTAGTTAATACCTACTGCCAGATTTTGCACTGATTTACACCATCTGCCACCATATTAGAGTCACACACTAAAATCTGTGGAAGATTTGGTTCATTACACAGTTTCATTTATTTGGTACCATATACTGCAAAGAAACAGAAAAACCTTCATGTTATAAAAACCTCTAATCCATTCTCATAACAGCAAAGCTGAAACATTTCTTTCATTTGTGCTGACAGAAGTGTCATTATGCAGACAATCATTTAGAATTATTTGTTTCACCCATTATCTTTTGAATTGACTGTTTCCATTTACACCTTCAACATTTAAGAACTTCTTAGCTGTTATTTTTTTACTAGCTTGAGTCACTATTGTCAGATAGCATGTTGTGTTATATAAAAGAGATGTTAGAGACTTCGTCCTCATTTTTTATGGGAACACACTGTTGATTTTTCATTGCTGAAAAACGCTGAAACATTGTGATGATTCATAGTAGCAGACATTCACTGCAAAAATTTTTGTCCTTTCGTGCCAACCAACTTGCAGTGATAATGGCAGATAGCAGGTGCTGCAATTGTAGTGGTGGTTTTGAGATGTGTGATTCAGTTTAACTGGGTACTTTATCCACTGGTATCCTACTCTTTCACTGCTCTGCTATTGTCCCTCCAGCAGCACCCTCCAAAACAATTTTGTCAACTGCAGAAATCAAACTATCCATTTCAATTCTCCCTAAGAAAGCAGGGTAAATAAGCAGCAATCTATTTTCCTCCTGCTGTCTTTCCAGAAAACTCTGAATATGTAGCACTTTCTGCTAATGCACTAAATTGTTATCTTCTGTGTAATTTCAATATTATGTTGTCAGTTCTGAATGTTAATGTTGATCCTGAGCCAAGACCAACAGTTTCAGATGTTTAAAAGGTTTTGAACTCTTCAACTGTGGAGAACTTAATCTTCTGTCTTTTTTGTAGGTTCTAGTGGGATCTTAAATCAGGCTGAGTAATATTTAGACCACCTACAAAGGTCTCTAAAATCAAGATTGTTAAGAATAATTCAGTCTCTTCCCTTCAAAATCACCAGATTCTGTCTTCACACAGAAACAAAACAGTCAAAGGTACACTTCATAACCAAACCTGTTAAAAGATTCATTTGTTCTGTAGTTGTGCGCCAAATACACAGTCAAGCAGCATCATAGTGCAGATTAACAGAAGGTATCCTGGATCACATGCAGCTCTCATACATGCAGTTTAGGAGACATCTAGTCCAAAGATAGATCTAGGGCTGATCAGAACACAGAAAATGGTGCAATTTGGTCTGATGGAGATAACAGAATCTAAAACAACACATTAAATAATAAACCATAGCAAAGGAGGCCTTCTTCTTCCCCATTTCACACATCTAGGACCACAAGCTGATGCTAGAGGGAGGCAACCCAATCATTTGAAGACATTGCTTGATCTGTATGATTGGAATTATTTATGCATACAAAATATAAGCCAGAAGAGTCAGAGACGGCTGTTTCCTATAAGAATTATGATTTCAGGTAAGATGAAGAATGCTTAACAGCCATTTCACCAAGACATTTCTAGATATAGGATTTCACTGAACATGCCTTAAAAGAGAATGAACATTCAAAGAAAAAAATAAAAATAATTCTAACTCAAAAAACCCATTTTTTAGGCAAGTCCTCATAGAAGGTAAAGACCTATGCTTTAAAGAACATCCATCCTTTACAGAAGATGATTGAAGACCAAGGCTTGTGAACACCTGCCAAATGGAGGTACTTCCATTTTGGGATATCCATCTTGAAATATTAGTGCATCTGCTTATTTAAAAAATGCTGCTAGTTCTGCCAAAATGAGTGATTTGGGTGACATAGCCGTATCATCCTTCCTTTGGAAAACACAGTTGTGATTTGAACACCAGTACTTTCAGCTTTGCATTTTAGTTTGTGGTGACTGTGAGCTGAGGCACAGTTAAGACAAAGAAGGACAAATACAAGTGAAAAGTTTAATGATCTATAAAAAAGATACAAGACTCTATTTCTGTCATGGCTCAGAACAGATTTCAGAATGAAAACTGAAGGGTTTATTTTCAACAGTTTCACTTATTTAGAAAACAGTAATCATGAGACAAGTCAACAAACATTGGGATGACAGTGGATGATAATTTGGTTAATCTTGGGAAATGTGAGATCAAAAATAATTCAAAGGTTTGTGGATGTTTATATTCTATAATATCTTCCCATCCCATTCATCACATTAATATCCTTCTAGTCTCCAAGATTTCTGAAACTGTCAGCTATAAGCCAGTGTGCTGTAAAAGACCTTCATTTGTATCCTTGGCTTTGGCACTGTAGTCCGTCTGCATCCCGTTCCTGTGATGAACACCTGCACTGACATTCCTTCTCAGCAAATAGATTTTGTTACAAATGATCCCATTATTGATTTTGTAGTAAGTTGAGTAAATCCTAAGTCTCAAATACGGTATGGTGGTTATGTTTCACAGCTCTCAGTACCTTATTGGCATTCAAGTTGTGCTAGCCCCCACTAAAATCATTCTGTTGTGGCATGAAGCACAAATACATTTTACTGTTACGCTTGCTGCAGTGCTGCCAATTATTTTAATGCTGCCATATGAGAAATAAATGAATGTTTAGATGTTTGTTTCAGCAGCTGATTTTTAAGCAAAATCATTCTCTGCATTCTTTGCAGAATGTGCTTTGATCACTACAAATTCTGGATCACGGAATCTAACCAACTTCTTGTGAGGCAAGCCTGCCTTTCACAGACAGACACAACATAGATGCCTCTTTTTACTGTTTTTGAGTAAATGTGATATATTGTTGCCTTTAATACAGTAAAATTAGCAAAGCCTGCAGCAGCAGCAGATTGCAAAACAGACCTCATCACATTTTAACCATTACTGCCCTCTTTGCCAATAAAGATTATTAGAAATAGGAGCAGGGTTCTTTTTAAATAACACACTGAAAAAATTAAACATCCTTTCTCTCCCCTCCCCCCTTCCACCAAATGATTTCTTCCTAGTCTCAAAGGGTGCTTGCATTTGAATGACAGATCCTCAGTCCGCCACATGTCATTAATTCCTGTGTTCAATAGTAATGAGACCTGTCACATTACAGTTTACTGATAAAATGCTAAACAAGATTGACAGGAAATCTAAGGAAATTTGGAGGTCAAGAGGTTAGAAAACCTCCCTGTGCACCTATTGAATCACAAAGATTAATCAAACATTTTTTAAGTCACTAAATAGAGTGAAATATATATTAGCTTTCCTAAATATGTAGAAGGACACAGCTACCAGACAGATAATCCAATGTGCTCTTTTCCCTGCCTGTGGTGGAGGTGGTGGAACTAGATTATTTGTAAGGTCCCTTTCAACCCAAACCACACTGTTTCCATGATTTGAGAGCACTTATTTCTTCACATTCCTATTAGGGAGCCTTAGGCCCAAGAAAACACACTGAATCAACTTGCTGGGCCAGGCATCCTCTGCTGATGTGTGCCAGCAACCCAAGATCAATATGTGAGCGCTGGCCCTGCTAACTGCTCTCTATACAGAAAAGGACAGTCATGGAGGATTTGACAAATATGACATTAACCCTCAGCAGCTGAACTAGAATACCTACCCACAGTTCCTGATTGAACCTACATGGGATTTATATATACCACTTATGCACAGATAACTCAAAACCGAGGAAATGTTTATGTCAAGGTGGTGATTGAGAGGTAGGTAGGCAGCCAAAGGTAGAAGTAGCTTTGGAACTTGAGCTGTTTCCTCAGCAAATTACCACTCACAGAGAAAAAGAGAGAAAGAGGTGCAGACCTGTCTTTAATAGGTTTATCTCATGAATATTTTGTAAACATGCTCACAGATAATTTGTGCAGGTTATATGACTAAAAAAGCAGAGACTGGGGACAGAACTCGTTCTCTCTCTTTTAGATATCTTCATCACCTGTATCCCAAATATCCATTCATACATGAGTATGACTATCAAAAGAAAATAGGCTTTCCTTGGGAGTACTTCACTTGACAATGACACAAGTATTCTGGACTCAAATCTTCCTAAGAAAATCCCTAAGCCACTGGCATTTGATGACTGGCACAGGAACCACAGTGCATGAAAAAAAGTTTATGGCATCAGATACAAAAAAATCACACCCTGATTTGTGTCTATTTCCTAACAGCAGAAGGCACCATGAGTAGAAAGAAACCATCCCAAAGGATTTCTTTACACCATATATTTCAATTCCTTCCTAGGACCGCGTCAACCAGAGCTGCACTTGCTGACTGCTGTTGCCATTCATTCATGTTTGTGCACACATCTGCTGTCTTCTTTAAATGCTTTCTCTATAATATGGATTTTTGTCCCAGATTTAGATTGCATTTCTGGGTAGCTGGGAAAAGGGAGCAGAAGATCGTTTACAACCTGCAAAAATGGAGAAAGGTTCTGTGCAGAAGTGAAATAAAGAAGATCCTTGGCACAAAATCAACCAGCCACAGTGTGTTGTGCTTGCCTGTCGGCCCCAGAGGCAGACTGTCAGTGTGCACAGTGCAAGTGTACCTACTTCAAAGAGCTACTTCAGTTTACTCCTGCTGAGAACTTTCCCCAGGCTATAAAGTTCTGACCAGGCACATGATATATGTCTTTACCCACGGTTTTCTTTTATGTATCCTTCTCTGTGATATAATATTGTTAATAAAAGGCACAATTAAACTTTAACAAGTAAACCCAACTATACCATGATGTCCCATCCATATATTCATCATCTATCCCTTCTGCTAGATAAACTGGACATAGAGAAGCACCACAGTATTTCTGATTTGAATACTGCACTTTGCATCAGGATTAAAAAAAAAAAAAAAAACATCAGCTAGAATTATGCAAATCCTATTGATGGGAAAAGGAGTGCAATTGTTGATATTTTTTCTGGCAGAGTGCATGCTCCATGTTGGCATGGTTTTCCTGAATTACACAAGCTGATGCTTATAAAACAGATCAGAACCAAAGCAGCACACCACAACTCAATCCTTATTGTAGGACTACAAATTTCATTGTTGACCCAAAGGGTAGGTAAAATTAGCTATTTTTCCTTGAAATATTCCTCTTTTCCCATGCTTATTTTTCCTTGAATAGATGATAGATAATTTTATGTAGAAATTAAAATCAAAAGACAAATTGTAGTTTTCAAAGACACTCAGTCCACAGGTTACTAGCTTAAGGGTTCTCCAAGACCCTTCTGATGAGTGGCCAAGATATGAACTATTCATCAAGGCAATGAAATTTAGATTTATGGTCACAGAAGGCATCACCTTGCAATGGACATTTATTTCTTAAAAACAGAGTTATTTTGACACATAGTCTAAAAATAAACTGTTAAAAACCCCAAGACAGACTGTTACAGATGTAATTTTAAAGATATCTTATTACATGTGATGCTAAGAGGAAATGCATTGCTAAACATCTAAGGGAAGAGAGCTTAATTCTCCTAAGAGTTCTCAAAGAGCTAAATCTCTAAATCTCATCTTCAACCCTACACATATGTTTTATCCCCTCTCTTATGTCTTCCTACCACACTCTCTTTGGCTGCCCTGTAACAGTCATTCATGGCATTGAGTGGCCAAATTGATATAGCTAAAAAAAATGTTGTTGTTGCCTACATAAACCAAAAAAAGTTTGCTGCACAGTCACTTGAGCAAGAAAGCAGGTCTTGATCTCATTGTGGGATTGTGAAGTGGTATGAGCAGGTGTAGCCTAATATGATACTAACATAAAGGTCTTCATAGTTGTGCTGGTTTTCACTGGGGTAGAGTTAATTTTCTTCACTGTGGGGCTGTGTTTTGGATTTATCATGAACGCAGAGTTGATATTAGAGGTGTTTTTATTATTACTGAGAAGGGCTTACACAGTCAAAGCCGTTTCTGATTTCCATACTGCCACACTGGTGAGGAATTTGGGAAAGCATAGGAGGTTGAGAGGAGACACAGCCAGAACAGGCAAATCCAAGTGCCCAAAAGATTATTCCAGACCATATGGCATCATGCTCAGTATATAGAGCTGGAGGAAAGAAGGAGAAGAGGAGGAAATCAGAAGTGTTAGTGTTTTCCTACCAAAGTGGCCACTATGTATGATGGGGTCCTGCTGTCCTGGAGATGGCTGAACACCTGCCTGCCCTTGGGAAGCACTGAATTAATTCCCTGTTTTGCTTTGCTCCGTGTGTGGATTTTGCTTCCTCTATTGAACTGTCTTTATGTCAACACATGAGTTTTCTGGCTTTCACCCTTCCATTCTGTCTCTGATCCTGTTGGTGAGAGAGTGAGCAGCCGTGTGGGGCTTGGCTGCTGGCTGATGTTAAACCAGAAAAACAGCACATTGTCATAACCTAAAGCTAACCATCCAGGGTCCCTATGGAGTGCTTTTAGATAGGTGGCCTCTGACTTGTCAAAATTGCCTACACAGGTGTTTTTGGAAGTGTATATATCTGACCCAAACTAGTATAGACATTCACATCTGAGCTCATTGTCCCAAGCTCTCTGTGTAGTCAGCAGAGAGAGAGTTACATTCAAAATGAGATTCATATGACTTTTTATGGCTCCTTCAGGATTAGATGAATTGAACAGTAAAATGGACAATATGCCTTCATTGCCTACAAAGAGAGCCTGGGGTAATTATCTCATACAGACTGGAGATACCTGTTTTTGCTCAACTGAGAAGCACCACTTTTGCCCTCCATACTCGCTGCTGCCCTTGATTCAGATCATAGTCTGCTGAATGAATTCAAAAAGTCACATCACTAACTGTATACATTACAGATATGTTTTTACACAGCAAGTCAGTAGAAAGAACAAAAGTGTGCATGCTAGAGGAGTGAAAATAGAGCAAGGTCTTGATGAACACCAGAAATCACATGGCCGCTGCTGGGTATCAAAGCTAACCCTGAAAAAACCTGCAACAACTCACAAACAAGACTTTCTCCAGACAGTCTGTGTCTAGGCTTGCCTGTCCCAGCATGTTTGCAGGGTATTCAGGCACAAGATAGGACTTTTTTATACCGACTCTAGTTTATGAACACCCAAAAGAGCTATCAGATCTTAAATATATAACACTGTGAATGATGAATGAAGTGCAGGCACAGCAGAGACATAGGGCCAGGGGTTACTGTTCAGAGTGAGTTTTTCTTAACCACTTCAGGATACCACAAACTGCAATTTGTAAAACCAGCTCCTCTCCATTAATAAATGATGCAGCACAGACTAACAGATTAGATTGGATGTTTAATTTTCAGACAAGAAAGTGAGATTAAATGAAACCCACCACTAAATGAGTCTCACAATTAATTTGCCTCTAGTTATGAGGAAATATGTTCAAGGAAGTTGGAAGATGGATTTTACCTTTACTTTACCGTGATGCATCCAGAAAATTTGGAATCAAGTGCTGTCATTTCTTAAACCATTATCTTCTTTTTAAAATGAAAACCTTTTGTGATGGAACTTACCTGATAAAAGATATACACCTACACACACATGCCAAATACAGAATCAAATTAATCAGTTCATATATTTCTGCAAAATTAATAAAATCAGGATACACATGAAAATTTCTTTTTAGAAGAGCATGAATTAATTTCATTAGGGTTTCATTAATGACATAGAGGGAAATAAAAAAATCTGTTCCTACCACCTCTGTTCAACAGTCACAAAAGGAACTAATCATTTTGTTGCTGTTTTTTTGGCTGTTATCTCAGAGGTTGTTTTTAACTGCAAGACAAAAGAAAAATTACTAGGATGTTCTCATTGTCAAAGAAAAGCAAAAAAATCCTTTTATTTATAGAAAAAAGAATATGTTTCTTCCACACATTTCAAAACCCTGCCTCTTTTGTTCCTGATTGTTTCCACAAAAAAGGATTAGATAGGCTCCAACATACTTCAAGACTACTTCATAAAGCCATTCTAATTTAGCTCTGAGGTTGTCAGCATTTTGGGAAAGAATGATCTTGCACTTTCTGAAAGACAAGTGAAAAGAAAACCTGTCCAATATTATGCTTATTTGCACTGTAGTTTCTTAGAAAAATATTTCTTTCTAATAACACTTATTACTAACTGTATCACATTTTTAAGAAGAATCAGATACTATTTTCAGATATTTCATAAATAAACGTGCACATTGAAGGGAGATGATGGGGAAGAGGACTTATTCCTCATCTTAAGTTAGTAAATACTGTATCTATACACTCCTTTCCAGCTAGGATCAAGCGCCCAGGCAACCTTCCATCCAGCCATTCCCCAAGACTGCTGGATAAGGAAGATATCTGAGTAAAACTCCTCATCTGTGTGAGACAGCCTTACTTTTACCTCCTGTTCTCAGTGGAAAGGTAAGCAGAATAAGATGATGTTTGAATTAAATTCATACAACCGCAGAGATCTAAAACTGAGTACCTAGTCTAAGCTAATTTTCTAGTCTCCCTGTGTATTTCATGGTTTGAGGTTAAACCAGGGTTTCTGGGTCTAGGAATGAAAGGGATCTAATCATGATTATGCAAGTGAAACAGAGGGGAGCTTGATAGTATTAAAAAGTTAGAAGAGAAATGAGCAAAGCTGTAATCCATCCAAATAATTGAATATTATAATTAGTGCAACTTACCAAGGCATCCAGAGTATATATATAGCATGAACTAAATGCAGTAAGAACTGAATGATAATTATGTAAAAGGAAAAATAAAACCATTAGCAAATACACAAAAGGGGAATTTTGGCTCAGATTCTTTGGACATAAGTTGGTGTCTTCTGGTTGCTAGCTGGTGCCAACACAACCATGTTTCACTTGTGACTTGCATGTTCTACATAAGAAACCTGTGCAAAAATCCAGCCTTCAGTTCTGGTTGAATGACGCACGGTGAGGCAAGCTCTGTGCTGAATGAATTCAAAAAGTCATAGTAAATTAATGGCCAGTCCTGGAACAAAATTAGGGCAATTTGTAGGGTGAGAGAAGAAAACTCTAAAAAAAAGACAACGTCTGTGAACTACAAGGTGGCTGAAAAGGGTGACATTGATTCCAAGAGGAACTCTGCTCATAGAAAGTCAGAAAACTACTCATTTTTACATAACTGAAATTGTGTGAGACAAGTTCCGCTTAAATTAGTCTCCCTGATAAATTAACACAAGAGAATTTTCCTCCCTTTTCATAGAATAAAGAAGTACATGTTATGCTTTTGGGAAACAATGGGTGCAGAAGCAGGCAATGCTTTTAGAGCCAGTGTTGTATATTGGTGAAGTATTTGCTTACAAAAGAGACCTGTTATCAGACAAAAATA